>JACGWL010000889.1:0-123032 GCA_034509725.1 Sesamum angolense
CTGTTTATTTCTGTTTTCAGCGGAGGACGAACTTTTTGAAACCTTACTGAAACGTCTACGCGAGCCCACCACCAATCTCACTAGTAACATAGATTCATGTGAATGTACGTATGTATATATAGATATATACACACACAAACACTCAACACACACTATGAATGTGTATACTGGTGTGTGTGTGTGTGTGTGTGTGTGTGAGAGAGAGAGAGAGAACACGCAGGAAGATTCTATTCGATAATATCTAATAAGAAGGGGCAGCACAGCAGCTCTCTCACACCACCGCCGATACTCTTACACACACTTCAACCCAACAAATTAATTAATAATATATATACGACATTTTCCAATATAGTAATCATACTTATATAATGGGATAATGGGAATTTCTAGGAGAGACAGCTCAAACACACACACCTCCTCATAATACTACTCATATATCAAAATTATAAATTAAAACTCGCACTCAAACCCAGAATCACGATCTCTCTCTCTCTCTCTCTCTCTCTCACACACACACGCAGGCACACATGTTTGTGTGTGTAATAGCCATAGGTCGTGTAATAAATTTACGGCATACACTTTCCGTGAGTAAAAGACGAGAGGAAGAATCAAAAATAAGAAGGCGACAAAGCTAATATATATACAAAGCTGGTTTTTTTTGCTATCTGTCTCTTCTCACAACCCTCTAATTTGACCCAATTATATTGTTGTGTGGTGTGGAGTGGGACTGAGTCTTTATCTGCAGGGCGAGAAACCCAACATGTTTATTATTATTCACTAATCTTGAAATAATCACACACACACACACACGTACGTTTGTCTGTGTGTGCATGTATACAGATATGATCGTGTACATATTTTTCTTGATTTGTTTGATTCGTAAATTAATATAAATGATAGTAAAAATGGATGCATGGTGTTTTGGTGCAAGTTGCTGGGTTTGGTGTAGATATTTGGATTAATGGGTCACGAGGGATTACCCGTTTGTGTAGGCGTGAGTAGTAATATATATATATATATATGGTAATTAAGGGAAGGCACGAGGAAGAAGCCAAGTGCTATAAATTAAAAGGGTAGGCTTCTCTTGAATTTTCAATATATTAAAAACATTAAGCGTATTAAAATTCTATATGATTACTTTTCAAGAATTAGTAAAGTAAAAAATAAAAAAGTTAGAATTATTCTTGTAGTGGTGAATGAAAATCTTGAGCCACCAACCAAAACGCACAGAAAACCCATGAGTTTCTTAAATAATAATAATAAAAAAAAAATCGGGCCGCATGAATTTAGAATCTAATTACGTCAAGTTTTTTTTATGTATAATTCATTTAATAAATAATATAAGAATTATGTTAAAATATTTTCTATGAGTCCTAACTTCTATTTAGTATATATCACAAACTCATTAATTTGTCAGTCCACTTTATATATATGCAACACAAATAGGAAATAATTAATTAAGACCAACAAGTCCTTTTTATTGGACGTATACAATAGTTACCTTTTGTCAACCCTTTAGCATACGAATGGCCAGAAATTATGTACTTTTGGGTATCAAAATCCAATAAATTGAAATTTCAAAATTAAATGAAAGTATTAATGGGGAATATATAGATATAGTGATTAGACAGGAAAGCAACAAGTAAATTAATGGAATAAGTTAGAATAATAAAGAGTAGAGAGAGAGTGGTGTGTGTCCATGCAAAAGTTCCTTTAAGGGGGGAAAAAACACTAAAAAAAAGCAGCTTCGGCGGATGGAAAACTGATGGATGATCAGTAGACATATAGTTATGTATGTATGAATATTGTGTATGTGTAGCAAGGTCCAATCGAAAAGGAGTTTGGGATGGGAAAGTTGAAAGTTATTACACAAAATGCATGCCTCATTCTTTCTAATCAATTAAAGAAAACCCCCCCCCATTTTAACACTCTTTAGACATGCATGCATTAAAAGCAGAGAACTACAACACTACTCTTTTCTTTCCTCCCCTTTCTTCCTTCCCCTCTCTTTTTTCCTCCTTTTTCTCTCTCTTTGTTTAATTAAATTCTTACAAGAACTTGTAATAACTTATTAAGTTGATTTGGACTTAACTCATCACATGTAATGTACTTCGATTTTTTGTTTGTTCTCATGATAATAGAAATTAAAAAAAAATATCATCCATGAGGAATTAAATAGTGACAGTTGGATGATCATGAACGTCTGATCAAGAATTCTTGCATTACGTATTAATCTCTTCATCAATTAATATTGTCCGTACAAACCAAACTCATAAGTTTCCTTGTTTTCCCCAAATATTCTTGATGCAACTAATGGTCTCTAGCTATGTAGCAAATGACTATGTGTAGATTGAAAGACAGCAGAGGGCAGAGGCACACAAGAAGTAGTAGTAGTAGTAGTTAACGTATGAGGTGCTAAAATGATAAGACAAAAAAAGTGGATTGAAGGTGTGGTAATGTTTGTGTGCAAGAAAAAGACAAGAGAAAATTTGATTAGAATATAATAAGAGGGAAACATAAAGGCTGTTGGATCACATGCACATCACCTTTCTTTTCTCTCCTTCTGTTTCTCTTCTTTTCATACTAAACGTTATGAGAGAGGAAGCCCCAAAAAGATAAAGAAAAGGAAAAGTTGTAATTAGGGTTTGTACGACCCCACATACTATATTATTCTCAAGGCTGCAACTCCAACTTCAACCTCAACTTCAATTCTCTCCCCCAATCCAAGGGATTCCCATTTATTTTATTTTTTTTAAAAAAAAGAAAACTAATTAATTAGGGGGTCCCACTCCCACTCCCACCATGATCATCTTGATCACCATCATTTCATGCAATATTGAAGACCCACGTCCTCTCACGTCCAATTTTTACTTGCAAAGCATATACTTAAAAGTAGCATTATTGTTTGCCAATAATTCACAAATTTGGGAGGCGTTTTTTTCTTTTTCTTTTTTTTTTTTTTTTGGGGGGGGGGGGGGGGGGGGGGGGGGGGGGGTGGATCAGGGTAATGAACATCTCATCATATGTTGGAGATTTTCATCAATTTTAAGAGCCGTTGATTGGGGAATAAAGATTGATATATATTGATTTCCGGGGAAAAAAAAACAAAATGGTATTATCGCTATATCTTTTTGGGTTGCTTGGAGTTTACATATTAATTACTGTTAATTAAATAAGGGACTCATAGAAATTAAAAAGTATTTGTTTAACGCGGATAATCTAAATAAGTGTAATTAATACATTTAAGAATAAATTTATAAAAAACAATTTTGAGAAGAAACTTGTTAAATAGTTTCAACGGTTAAACAGATCTTAGGTTTCCCGTACGTTGCCTTAATTCTGGTTGGTCCAACAGGCAGAAATCATGGCTTTAATCCTTCAAATCACCGACCTAAGACACAGGTAATCAGTAGTTCATTCCATTTCCTCATACTAATCCAACACTTTTTTTTTTTTTTTTAATAAAGCAATCAAATACATTAATGTTTATTTATAGATATCATTGATTGAATCAACGATCAGCAAGAAATTATCAACTTTAAACATTAATAATCTATAAATATCTTGTGTTGTGGAAAATATAAAATTAATGCGCCCATTCTTATTGAATTTTGTGTATGGGTTTTCAAGACAAAGTATCTACGCTATTACCCTTTAATTCATTTTTTTCCCCTTCAAAAACATTAGTCAGAACAGTATTTTAGTATTTTTTTAATAATTTCACAATTACAATTTTCTCACTCATTACATTTTTTTTATCATGTTACTTCTTCATACTTTTTTTTCGGGCAAAATATTTTTTTAGTTCCATAAAATAAGGGCGTTTTTAGTTCCTTAAAACTCAAAATCACGCCTTTTAGTCCAAAAAATATGATTTTGAGCCCTTTTAGTTCCAAAATTAAACACATTTTTAATTAGTTCCAAACAATACCTTTTTAGTTCCGAAACCACAATACACATGGCTTTTTAGGGCTAAAATCCGTGATTATGAGTTTTATGAGAGTAAAAGCGATACCTACAATAGTTGTTGTACCAAAATAAATCACGTCCTTATTTTATGGGACTAAAAAAGCATTTTGTCCTTTCTTTTTCTTATAAATTTTTGTATTTTTAATAAATCCACAACTATAATTTATTTTTTCGAAACTTTTTCTTTCTCATCGCCCACACCATGCGCAGTTGTTTATTTTCAGAAATTTTTTTTTCTCTCCATCTCACAATGCAATTCTTTTTTATACGCTTAAGAAACTATGTGCAGTAACAACGAATATTTAATATATAAAAAAATTATTTGCTATGTGCACATACAAACAAGCGTGTAGGATGGCTAATGTTGAGCTATATTTCGGCATCGAATCAGAGTACATATGAATACATGAATGAGATTATAATAGAGGCAGGACATAACTCGTGAAAAGACAAGTGTACAAGTACGTAAAGAAGTGCATGGGTTGGGGAATGAGGAAGAAGGGCGGGCGCACATGAAATTCTAGAAACCACCTCTCTGTGTATTATATACAATTCATCAATTCTTGCATCATTATCTTCTCCTACTGTTTTAGTAAATGTTTTCATGAGAAACTGTAAAGGGTAATAATAAACATTTTGAGGAGGAAATTAATAATAGCAGCTACTCATACAAAAAACAAATACGAACTATGACTGAAATAATTTAATTTTTCCACAAACAATTACAACGGTCACATATGAAGGAAAAGAAAATGTTGATTAATCAGATTATCAAGCCTAGTTTGTTGCTGTGTTAATTTCTCTAATTACTCAAATATCTAATACCAATTTCATAAAGCATGCCCAAGTGAATAATGTACGCTCCATAATTAATTGAATTACTATATTAATTAATTTTTCTGATATAAAAAATAAAATATTTGTTGGGAACTACTGGTCTAGCTCTCTACAACTGACATTCCAAGTTGTAGGGCGAGGGAAATATATGGTGGGCTCGAGCTGGGGGTCGAAGCATGCAGGCTTAGTTCATTCTATGTACAAGATATATAATTAAGTTTTATAGTAGTTGATTAATTGAGTGCTAAATCAGATATTTGAAATACAGTTTATTATTATCAGATGTAAATCTATAAATTTCAGGATATGTTACAGACATGATTATTGCATGTAGTTTTTGGGTGGCGATATGTTGTAATAATACAAATAGATTAGAGAATTTTGAGTAAACATAAGTAGGAACATTTTCAGATGAGAATTATATGTAGTAATTGATTTGTAGACAAGTAAAAATCAAAGTAAGAATGAAGAAGATATATATTATAGTTTTGTGGAGGAAAAAAGATGATTGGAGGTTGGGGTATTTTGGGGGTAAGGGCCTCAGAGACTCATCACTCCTCACCTGACAAATACGCTTTATGGACCTACAAAAGATTGTTGAAGTGAAGTAACTTTGGCAGAGAGTATAGAATAGAGAATGCATATTTTGGATTCCAGAACAAAATCCCACATCTCTCTTCTGCACTAAGACAAAGTGCAAGTTTAGAAGCCTCATCAGCTCATATATATATATATATACAGCTGATGAGTACTGATCCCACCCACCCAAAAACAGCTTTATCTATAGGGAATAATAAGGGACTGACTGACTCTCTCAATCTCTCTCTCTTTGCATTCCATTCAACTTAGCTGTTTTCTTTTCTAAAGACCTTCGCTTTTAGCATTTTCCTTTTGTTTTCACTACTTATTCAACACCCTCACCATTTGGTCAAAGGGACTAAGTAGCATCACCTGCTTTCATCCACACTTCTAATCATTCCAAACATTAAAAAAAACTATAATTCTAATTGTTTTTAACCATAGGACCATTAATGGTGGATTCTTTGTTACATCACGTGGATTCGTATATGTCTTGACATATGGAATGTGTACGAGTACTTTCCACAACCAACTGAATAAATGTAACCCTTCTCTTTAAACTTGAAGTCATACTGATAACTTAAGTATAAGAGGGTTTTAGTTGGAAATTAACTCATACGAGTAATGAATTCTTCATGTAATGTACCCAAACGAGAAACCTCAGCTGGACGGTAACGACCCAAATTATATAACTTATGTATGTGTGTAAATAAATGGAAATGTAAGGTCATTTGGTAAGAGAAAACACATATATGTATATGGATTTGAGAAAAGAGTATATTAATTGAGAAAGTAAAGGTTGTAATAATGTGAATTGCGTAATATGAATTAAAGAAGAAAGATTATTATAAGAGTGAGTAGGAATGAGGTTCAAAGAGTTGATGATGTAAGTAAAAGTGGTGTTTGAGCAGAGTGGATGAGAAGGGAGGTGAAAACACTTAAAAAGGTAGAAAAGCAAACAAAAACACGGATGATTTTTCTCAACATATGCATATGCTAATGTCTTTTTGGCGTAAGAGCTTTAGGTGGGAAAAGCATTGACAGGACAAGAAAATCGGGCTGGGGTATCATAGCACTGGCGGTGGGATATATTGGAAGTGGAGGACGGAATAATCATCAATAATACTACTACCCCTCTAATTCCCTCTTCCCTCTTCTATGTGTGTCTGTGTTTGTGGCTTTGATAATCATGGCCACCATTTTCACTTTCCTCTTTGTCATCACTTTCTCTGGCATACTTAGATATAAAGATTTCCAACCCCCCAAAAAATAAGCTTTAAGGGAACTGTCTTTTTCTTAATTTAATTTCACCTCGTTTTCGTTAAAGTACATCAACGTCCCCGTCCCCGTCCCCGTCCCATGTCTAAAGTGAGGATTTACAAAAACATAGATATCGAACCATCTCATTTAAAGTTCTAACAACTTACCCACTTGTTTAAATTGCAAATTTTTATAAAAGATAATTAGCATGTATACCAATGATACATATATGCCAATAGAGTGTATACACTGCCGTCTGCTAGTTCCATATTATACGTAAAATAAAATCTTGGAAGTCCATTGCCACCTATGTAAAACCACTTGTTGTAAGAATGTGGTGTGGACTTTAAGATTGGACCTCTCTTTTTCTCTCCAGCTACATGCTGGGCCCAACTATATGTATACAAGTGATTTTTCACAAATGGCCTTTGGACCATTTTTCGGCTTTAACGGAACCCAGGTGGTCCAAGAAGAGTTCGTCCAGAAATATTTCCTTTCAATACTATGCACTAAAGCAACAGTCTTCTGGCGGAAACGTGACCATTCAGGAACGAGTTTGGGTAAAGTCCGCGAGTAATTTTGCACATTATAAATCAAGATCGCTAGAATAATACATTCTTCACATTCCGACTACAGTGTAATTGGCTTCTGTCAAGGTGTACAAGCAAAACCAACTCCAGCTTATCATAACCCCCCAAGAAAACATGCTAAAAGACGGTGTAAGATCACGAATCAGAAGGAAATGTCCAAGCAGTTCAACAACTTCAATTATACATCTTGGACAAATCAAGGATAGCACTGCAATAAGGCTTGATTTTTCAAAGAGTTCATTGTTGTGCTTCATTCAGATTAGTGAATCACACGATGCTCGAGAAATGACGATGCTGGACAAGCGTAGGAAAATAAGTAGGTCAACAGGGATAATATAGTCGATTGCATGTAATATGAATGTTTATGTTAGATTCACATCATTGATCATCCCATTACATATAAACCTCCATGCCTATATACTTTGAGGATTGACACAAGGGACAAATGCTCAACTTACTCTCACATTCTTTAACACAAGCAGAGATGCTTTACAAGGTAACAAAAGCA
This sequence comes from Sesamum angolense, assembly GCA_034509725.1. Taxonomy (NCBI): domain Eukaryota; kingdom Viridiplantae; phylum Streptophyta; class Magnoliopsida; order Lamiales; family Pedaliaceae; genus Sesamum; species Sesamum angolense. Next base: position 7,744 of record JACGWL010000889.1, read on the forward strand.
TGCATACTTCATTGACTCGACAAACTTTACAGGTTATCAACTCCTTCATTCCGTTGCTGTCCTTGAGGAAATCAACAGGACGACCATTGCAGCAGGATGCTGTATCATCAACCTCGCTATCTCCACACCCTTCTTTACTATCTCGGCTTTGCGCATAAACCTGCTGTAGATTAAGCTTGAGAGTGCTGATCATGTTCTCGCTGTATTTTGCACGCTGTTGCCAAGCACTGGCCTCAAAGGCGAGGTGTTCCATTCTCGACTCAAGCTCTATATTCTTCTTATTGATGTCTTCCACCTCGGCCTCTTTCTCCCTGAGTTTCTGAAGGACCTTCTCTTCAACATATGAGATAGTCTGGAGTTGGGTTGCCTGAAACTTCTCCAAAAGAGCTTGCCGCAAACGATCCCCCTATCGAAAGAGTAAACAAGATAAGCCATTATAAAACCCATCTTAATCGAAAGGCATTCTTCAGATCTGCAATAAAAGATATCCCATATATAAAAGAGGATGGCAGAACTAGGTATCACCTACAAAGCTCAAGATTGAACACGTGAATCAGTTACAAATGGTTACAAGTGTAGATCTAATTCTAATAGTCAATTTTAGTTAACTGGACAACATTTTTCAGAGACTGACAAAAACCCTGCAAATTGGGACCAGTTAAGGTTCTCGGAAGTAACTGTTGATGCTAATGCATGAAATTTTTCTTGGCCAGCTTGTTTCTAGAATTGGAACATAATTTAACAAACATGTCGAATAGGAAACAGTTTTTTGTTGAATGATAGTGTGGCAAAAACGTTTAACTAAAAGATCATAATATTATTAGAAAATAATCAAAACAAACACAACATGCCTGGACCTTTTAGCCCATGACAGAATATGAGCCTCAAGAGTCAAAACCCGCACAAGCAACCATTATGTTGGGCCAAGTCAATAACCGTAAAGGTTAAGCAATTGCGTCAATGAGTTAGCGACAGATTCTAAAGCGACACTCTCTTCTTCCACTGTTATGTTGCAAGTTGGGCCACAAGAGCAAGATAGATTTAATTAGAAGTAATATGAGCAAAGACACATCTTGCTGCATCCAAAATATGGTGTATATGAGCATTTAGGATGAGTATCAAAATGCCGTGTCGAATTCCAATGGGTAGGATATGTATGTTATGCTGTGCTAAGGGTTACATCATGTTGCACACAGGTATAATATCAGCTGGAGTCTTAGCTGTACTCTGAACAACAATTAGATCTTGAAATTAGGAAGTTTTCGCATCACCATCACAATCTAGCAAAAGGAAAATAGGAGCTCGACCTTGCACAATAGATATGCCAAGAAACTGAAAATACACATCCAGCAGGGAATTACATAACAGTCGTTGCCAACAGTTAATTGTATCTCATTTCTGCATCTAACCATTAATTTGCATCATATTCTCAGTGTAAAGGAGAAGTAGACTTGCACACTCTAACTTAACTTAATACTCCATCCGAATAAGAGAATTTCTGAGGACCATTTCCAAGTTGGCGACTCTAAATTTGCATGGAATATCAGAAAGTTCAGAGGAGCTTAACAATGAAATCTGAATATCAGCCAAAAGAATATTAGATCCCTGAAACTCTAAGTACTAATTGAAAGTACAAAAGACATCATATTCAAGCATAAACAGTTTCAGATTCCATGCATAACATGTCAAATTCTTCTCTTATAGCTAAAGAAACTCGCAGCTTCCAAATCTACAATACCAGAAAGGTTCGTTCCCTCCAATCTTAAAAGGTTTTAGTCCAATACTAAATTGTCAACTGTATGTACTATTTAACTATAGCCAAATAGAACTCACAATCCAATTCCTCACACCACTCAAAAGGTCAACCCAATAACGAAATTGCAAGAACTAATAATGAGCCCCAAAATTTCTAGTACCAATTTCAAGTAAGTAAACTCACACCACAAAATCAATCATTCAATTGAATTTTTCAAGAAAAATTAAAATTCTTCTGAAAAACCAGAACAACTCAACCACCTGAAGTTTGATGTATCTGTCAATCTCAGCATCCTGTCTTTGCAACTCGCGGTCAAGAGCATCGCCCACCAGCCCAAGCAAAGCTGAGTCACCCGAAGACGCCAATCGGGGATTTTCTAGTGAAAGTCCCAGCCCGATGGACACCGATCGCGCCTGCAATAAATCCGCAGAGGATAACTGAGAGTTATTATTGCTGTTGTTATTGGTAAGATTGTTCTCCAGAAAAGCTTGCTCTATGGGCCTCTTCTTTTTGGACTCAAGCCCGGATTCCACTGCAACCAGCCCGGCTTCATGACCCCGCCACCACCTGAATACGCATTAGGGAAAAAACGATTAAACCCCATGAAAACAAAGAAATCAGTGAAAGATTAGAGGAAATACAGGGAGGGATGTAAGGGGGGTGGTGATCAAGAAGATTGGGTGTGTTGAAGTAAGGGACTTGCTGTGAAATCTGACCCTCCATGTTGCTGTTATACAAATCCCTGAAACAGGAGAACAAAGAACATTAGAAGTTGATGATGAAAACAATTGCAGAACAAGAATCAACCAACCAACCATTCAGTTTCTTGGTGTGAGATACCTGAAAGGCTTGGGTTGTTGTGGCTGTGAGGTTGGTTGCTGAAGAAATTGCTGAAAGTGATTTTGAGGGAAAGAAGTCATGGCTGACGTCTAGAGAGAGAGAGAGAACGCAGAAGAAGAAGAAGAAGAAGAAGAAGCAAAAAGGGGGGTGTTGCGCGAAGGTGGTTCAAGGAAGAGAGAGAGAGACAGATAATCTTTTGTATTTGCTAATTGGTCCTTATAGTATAGGAAATTCTGGAATTTGTTATTGTAGATACCTTTAGCATAATAAAAACAACGGAAAAGTCAATAAAGTCTAATTCAATTAATGAAATTGAGATTGTATATTTGAATTTTATCAGTGAGTGGATTTTTTTTTTTTTTTAGGTAAGAACGATAAAGTTTTTATTAAGTGAAATAAATTGAGTACAAGTACAATCATTCCTGTCGACTTCAATATCTAACAATGACTATTACAATAATCATATCATGCTCAAAACACCTACTAATACAGTAGACAATAACTCCTACTATGCAGTAAACAAACTCCTGCTACACAGCAGATAATATTCCACGCACCTAGTGGGGTTCGAACACGTGACCTCTAAAATCATGGATTGCTATTCTACTTTAATACTAGTTGGTTCTTTATTATAATAGTAGTTGTTGATTGAATATAACTATTTAAGATTGTTGATTGGTATATAATTATTACAATTGTTGATATTGATACTATGATATGATTATATTTAATTTACTCAAAACAATAATAATAACAACAGCAAAAAGTATATATACTAAAAAAAAAACTATATGTGAATTTCGGATTTCGTTGAAGAGAAAAAGGATATTAAAACATTTCACCGTCTTTTTTGGGATAAAATTGTACTGAATTTTCAATGCTCTTTAGTGTAGTTAATTATTTTCTAAAATGTAGAATAAATTTACATTATAAATTATATTTTACACAAACATTTGTCATAAATTCGCTGAAACCAAATAAATAAAACCATATTTTCAATATTTAACTTGTTAATAATTCGTCGGACTTGACTTGAATCACATAATTGCATCAATTTTAATGCAATAAATCTAAAAGTGTAGTTATTATTCTGTGTTATTATTTTAATGATTCTTTTTTTTTTTTTTTTTTTGTTTTTTTTTTGTATTTGAATCTAATTACAACGTTTGAATATAGCCACGACTGAAATTCAAATATGAAATAGTTTAAAATATGAAAAACCTTTTTTTTTTCAAATAATTGCATTTTTCGTACATAATAAAATTAAAGTGAAGTATTTGTTGCTATGGTTGGCTAATTATTTAAAATTAATAATGTTAATGTGAACAAAAGTCATAAAAGTTAGTAGAGTGTGAACTCTGAATTTGACTCTTAATGCTCCATACTCTAATTTGGTGCTCCATTTTCCACTCATGTTAAACATTTTATCAAAACTTAAGATTTGAGGTATTGAAAATTCTGATGCACGTGATTTTAGAATGTATGGATTTGAACCACGTTATGTGTAAGATGTTGTTTTATGCTAAATGTATTTTATTTGAATTCATCGATTATAGTATAATTATTATAATAATTTTTTATATATATTAATATTCAAAAAAAATTATTATAATCAATTTATTTTAATTAATAATTTAATACTTTATCATTTTTACTTTTAAAAAAAAAATGTTGATGCATTGTATGGGTCATAATAATAAATGAGGGTAACCAAGAAACTAAAATTTGAATGGATAAATAGAGAAAAACACGCAAATTGCATGACAGTATGACCTACCAGAAATAAATGCTCTCGCTTTATTTTTCACAATATGTGATTCATTTCAAATTTAAAAATTGAATCCAATAAAGTAATAATTTAAATTAATAAATATATTTAAATAAAATGAAAATAATAATAAACTATTATAAAATATTCAGATACTCATTGTTATATAATACCAATTCATCAATCTTACCAATCGAGCAAACTCACGTTCCGTTTATGGAAAATAGAGAATTCATTGAGCAAGTGTTTGGACTTTGGGTTAATATATTTAGGCCACATTTGCTAAGAAAGACTCATTCCAAGGCCATATGTTGGCCCGCTTAGAATTCCAAAATTGAGATTTAACAGCCCAAAGAATAAATAATTGTTTTTCTTCCTTGCTTTCATTTTATTTTTAACTTAAATCTCGATATATGTGATTTTGTTAAAATTGAACAAAGAAATAGTTGCATAATTTGAAAATAAATAAAAAACATGTCATCTAAAACTTTATTTGATATATATAACGTATATGAAACCTTAATTCTCTATCAAGAATATATCAAAACGGATCAACACAGACCTTTACTGATAAGCTTGATTTTTCAAAATATATCCGAATATTTTTATTTGGATAAAATTATAAGTTCAGTCAAAAATATATAGAGATCATAAAAAATTTTAAAAAAAAACAAAAAAGATTACTAATCATTATGTATTGACACACGTATTTAAATGTACTTGTGACATAATTTATTTACTTTGTAACCTATATTTGCATATATTGAGCTTATAATTTTTTCTTTGTGTTCCAAAATTTATAAAAAAATTATAAATTATAAATAGTATTTTAAAATAAAATGTGAGTAAAATTTTAAATCAGTAAATAGTTTGGAGGATATATTTTAATAAAATATATTTTAGGAAGTAGAATAAAAAAAATATAGGGGTAAGTGAGAAGGGCATTTTTGCCTTATCAATGCAAAATAATTTTGTCAGTGGTGTTTTTGTTACTTTTCATACTTTAGGGGTGTAAATAAGAAAAAATGTATGGTTCAGATGTGCAAAGTATATTTAACCATGGTAAATATTATTGACATGTATTGAGGTTCAACAACACTATTTAAGTTGAAGGATCTTTTTGAAAATTTTAAATCTATCAAAATACTAGATTGCAAAATAAGGGGTCAGTATTGTGATATTTAAGTCAATAAAATTCAACGAAATAAAATAAGGAACTTAAGTAGAAACATGATATTTGTATGAAATAAATTATGTAAATAGCATATAGAATTTTGAGTATGTATAAAAAAAAGTGTGATAATTCATGAGAAAAATGCGGAAAATGGAGAGAAAATCAAGCAACCTTGTTGTATAAGTTGGCTTAGTTAGTTTCCGATGAGCATATTTTGAGAAATTTAGGAGTCAGTTAGAGGTGATTGAGATATTTTCAAAAATTTTGAGATGCCTATGTCCTCAAGATGGTCTTATCTAATTATTAGAGTTATTTTTTAAGATACTAGATACGGTGGCACCCAGTATTTGCGCACGTAATTTTCAATAATACTTTTATTTATATTTAAGTTTGTCATTACCTTACAACCTCACATACAAAAACTATCTAGTAACTTTTTTAATACATTAATATATGCAAAATAAGTACTAATATTTTTTTCAATTTCAATTAATATAAACTTAAATAAAATGGGAGTAAATTAATTTTTGAGTTCATGTTATTGCATGGAATTAATTTTCTAAATGAACTTAATTGAGTTGTTAATTTAACATAGGTTGGGAAGTTGAAGGGTATTTTTGGCATTTAAAAAATTTGGTGTAGTGGTATGAGAACTACCACTTTGAGTCTATAAACCACATTTCCTTTATAATAGTATAGATATGTCAGTAAAAAAAGGGTCATGCCATGCCAATTGAGAATATAAGGGTGCTAATTATTTGTATCTTCCATTAGTCGGATCTAACTAGCACCAACGTCTCTGTTGACACCTACCTAAGATATTTAAAATACGATTAATGTAGCGGTCTTGTTGTATGACATTGGATCTGCTGGCACGGGCCTTGTTTTTTGGCATTGCCCGATTAGTAGGATAGTAAGAACAGGTACACGTCATTATCCTTGCATTTTATCAATTGTGTTTGGGTCTGTTAGACTGAACGAATGGGACACGACTCCTTAAAGTTGAATTTGTGTTGAATTTAACTATAGAACTTGAAAAATATATTTTTGTAGTCATCATCAATTATTTTTAATAGTTTCAAATGTATAAGACATGTTCTATAGATTTACTAACCTTTTATTTTAATTAGGGTAAATTACAATGATCTTCCCTAAAGTTTTGAATAATTACGAATACTCCCTCGTTGTTTGGAAAAGTACTAATACCTCATGATTTTAATGACCATTTAACAATTATCCTAATTCATTAGGTTATTATTCATTTTTTATGGTACACTGACTAAAATGTCCTTGTGAATTAAAAATTATAATTTTATTTATTTTTTAAAATTTTTTGACTGAGTGGATAATTTTTTTATAGTTTTAAAAGAATTTATCGATTTTTTATAAGTTTTTAATTTTTAAAAAAATTGCAGTAAGGAAAAAATTGATAATTTTATTCGTCCATTTTAAGAATTACATAATTTTTTTAAATATTAAAAAAAAATTATAATTTTTTAAATAATAAAAAATATTTGAAATTATAAGAAAGTTTAGGAAAGTTGTTGTAATTTAGGCTTTTAATTATGAGAGAAAACAAAAGGAGAGAGAGGAAAGAGCGTGAATCAAGGGAATAACGAGTACTGTACAGCAGACAAAACTAAATTACTCGTCGGCGCATTATCTTCTTCCTCCATGTGACTTCCTCCCTTCACTTCCCCCACACCTTGTCCCCACCCCCACCCCTCTCTCTCCCCACTCACAATTTTTTCTATTCCTCTCTCACTCTCCATTCCACACAACACCCGTTTGATCTGAGTCCTCCACATTCCCATTTTCCGTCACCATGGCAGCAAAACTTCCCATCATTCTCATCTTCTCCCTCCTCATTGTCTTCGCTTCTGGCAATCCCACCGCCAACCCTGAGATCGATTCCCATTCCGGCCTCCAGCTCATGAACGAAACCCTGGAATGGGAATTCCCGACTCAGTTCCATCTCGAATCCGAGCTCGTCGAAGAGCAAGAACAACAAGTAGAAGAAGAAGACGAAGAAGGGTTGCCTCGCAGATCTCTCTACTGGAAATCACCGGCGAGGAAATACTACATTTCATACGGGGCTCTCTCCGCGAATCGGGTCCCCTGCCCGCCCGCTCCGGCAGATCGTACTACACCCATAACTGTTTCAGAGCGCGGGGCCCCGTGCACCCCTACACCAGAGGCTGCTCCGCCATTACCCGCTGCCGGAGATAACGAGTTGAATCTTTTTGTACTGCTGTATTATTTTTTTTTTGTTTGGTTTTCCCAACCAGCAAAAGTTACAACTGGTGCTTCTCAAGACCTCTTCCTTGTTTGCTGATTACTTGATTGTTGAACTAGTGTTTTCTTGGATTGTTACGCTTTTTTCCTGGGCGGCCTTCAAATTTTCTAGATCTGAGTGGAGTAATGTATGTACGTATTTGTTTATTTTTTGAGATTCTTGCGTTCTCTCACTCTCTGTCCTACTTCTTTGATAAATAATTCAATGAAGTCCAAACATTATCAAGTAAATATTTTTAAGTTTGCCCATAGTTTAATAGTTAAATTATTAGTTTTATATGTTGAAAACATAGAAATAACCGAGTGTTTTTTTTACTGTTTTTATTTTTGTGGTGTAAATAATACATATGAAAATTATAAGTAAAGAATTAGTCAAAGGCGACACTGTTTGAAAATAGAAATTAAAAGTAAAAAAAAAAATCGAAGTTTTGTTAAAAAAGCTATTTGGAATTTTATAAATAAGCCATGGAAATTGTTTAACTGAAAATTTAAAAGTTACTTAATTTCAACAGTTCAAGATTAAAAGTAGTCTTTTTAACAATAAATTGATCAACATTTATTTTAAATTCTTGCAGACAAACCTCTAATACATATATGATACCTAGTATATTTTTCAAGCTTAATGACCAAAATATGTTAACCCCCCTAAGCCAAACCTACTAACCAAGCACAAAACACAGACAGCAAAGATATCAAGCGAACCCAGTCCTGCTCTTGCCCAAATATTGTACAACCCCCAATGCCATTCGTCGTATCAGTCATATTCTACGCATTAGAAGCCCTTAAATCTCTCAAAACATGCTTTAAGAAATAGAGAATTTAGGTTAGTCATCATGGTAATTAAGTTGACTAAGCTTTTCCAATAGAAAGACTAGTCCATTTTCCACTTATTCTTTTGCACTCCCTACAAAATTTCCATTCTTCATATTCAAACACTCTTATCTACAATTACATAATATCACAATATCATGAGTTCCTTATTTTACCTCATCAGATACTTAATCGAAAAACTAATCCTTGTTTGCAGGTTAACCCTTGAAATTTTGAGAAGATCATTTGATTCTTGTGGTGTTGCGAGACTCCGTACATATTAATATTGCTATATTATAAATTGATGGTGTAAAATACTTGAGGATACAGAGTTTATTATTTTGTGTTGCTATGTACTAAGTCAGTAATAACTAAACGTATAAGGCCTGATCAATGCAGATTCAACTTAAATTTTAATGTATCAATGGAATTAAAACAATCAAATTGAAAAAGTTCTTAATGAACTGTAATAAAAAGTTATTTTATAAATTAACTTCTTTTAATTGGAATAAGTAGAACAATTTTGTTTTGATCAATTTTTCTTTTATTCAACCAAAAAAAATAAAATAAAAAACGGACAATTATAGATTTTCTATTCGCAAACTCTATTTTATCTTTTAATCCATTCAACCTAAATATATAACGTATATAAAGAATATTTTATATACATAACATGTATGTGTAACAAAAGTAAAAAATAAAATAAAATTGTAACAAAATTCGACCAGCTTCGGGTGGAGCATATATACTGGTGCCGACAATCCTAACGAGTATGTAGAAGGAATTATTTGTTGCTCATAATGATGCAAAGTGGGCAGAGGAGGCATTACTCGAGGGGCCTATCCTATCGTCCCTCTCTTGATTTTTTTGTCAATTGATGTATTTTCTTATGGTTTATTCACAAAAATTATAAATAATTATTTCTTGGGAAATTGATAATACAGGACATAATATAATATTAAAATAGGCATGAATGCACTGTCAAGTTCATAATACTGCACTTCCGTAAAAATTAAAAATAAACCAAAGTACCAGACACATACTATTAATTATTATACAACTTACGAAAAATTGATCTTGCCCATGTTGTAGCTGGTGGAGCTAAAATCATGATTGCGGGGAAATAGTATTTTTAGTTTTATAAGTTAGGTCGTTTTCATGTTTTATTCTATTTATTATGAGATTGACACTTTTAATTTCATAATTTATAAAAGTTAATTTTTTTTGTCCTTATCCACTTTTTCTGTCTACAAATTAACAGTGTAGGGCAAATAGCCGTTAAGTAATTTTTGGCTGGGAGCAAAACTAGTCCTTCTTCCCTCAGTATCATATGAATATTCTACTCAATCCACTTGTGGAAGAAATGATTCTTTATGTTGCTTCAACTTCGCTTCAACTTATAGGATTATGTAAAGGTTGTGATTCAGTTTTTATAGTAGAAGAAAGAAATTTTCCTCTTTTTGCCCTAATTTCCTTCAAGATTTGTTTCCCCATCTCAAATCGAATTAAATTTCCCTCCAAAAGTTGTCCGAAACTAGAAAATGCCAAATTTTCCTGCAACAAAAAATATTTAACTGTCACGTGTTGGTCACATAGCCTACGTTGTTAATTTATAGACATAAAAGTAGAGGCAGGCCAAAAGTGTTAATTTTTATAAATTACAAGACTAATAGTAGAATTACTGCAATGAATGGGACCCAAAGTAAAAACAACCTAACTTATGAGATAAAAAATAAAAACAGTCTAACTTATGGAATCAAAAATATTATTTTTCTTTATTAACTAACAATTTATGCCAAATGTCACATAAAATAAAATAAATATTCACGTAGTAGATAAACAAATAATCAAATATATTTATATTCATGAAACTTCAAACTTCACCTAAGCACACATGTGGAGGGAAAAAAAGTCGTGAGTAGAACATTTGTGATCCTTCATTAGCCATAAATGCATGAACTCTGATTATTGAAATATCTGTGGAGGGTTGTGAAGGCTTGGACAGCTGCATTAGGGTTGTCAACAGAAGCTGCCAAATTGTAGTTGAGTTTCTATTAATTTTCTTTTCATTATATTTGAAATATCTTTTGTTTTAAATAAATAACTTATCCCAAGAATGGTACAGAAAAAAAATTAAGAAATATTGGAGGTGTAGTTACGTTTTTGTCCTCTAAAACTCAAAAACTTTGTCCAATCCCAACTCAGCCATAAGTATAATTCAATATTTCTTTGAAAAAAATTCTTATCCAAATCAAATTCAATCAAACTAATAATCACATAGAATCATAAATAGAGATATACTTGTTATTTATTAGTTTTCTTCTATATCAATATATCAATTAATGATAAAATATATTACACTTGCCATATAATTAATTTAGGTCCCACCAAACTCAATCTGAATTAAAATTTCTCCTCATTTCAAATTGATTGTTGTTCCAGAGCGATTGACAAGGACACCCTTAAGTCCTAGTGCATAAGTATTTTTTCTCCTAATGTCCATTTGGATCAACCTCCAAAATAGCTTTACATTCTTACCTAATAATTTTGCAAAGAGAAATATGAATGACACATGCTCACTTATTACATTCAACTGTTTTTTTTTTTTTTACTAATGTCACATTTGAAAGAGAGACCTATGCTACAAAGACCAAAATAAAGATAAGCATCACTTAAGGTATATAACACGAAAAAATGACATTAGGATCTATGATGTGAAAAGTATCTAAAGGTCTCACGAGACCTCTGAAGCACAATAACTGTGTCAGAGAAAAACACTGTCTGGGCCGCTACACAGACCCTGCCGGCAACCTTTAATTAAAAATTATATCCTAAATACTTCTCGAACATGAGTAATATATGTAATGTCTCACTTAGAATTGACCCTTAATAAAATTTAAAATAAAAGGCTTTGAATTGTGGGGTTTGGCGTATATACATGAAATTGGGCATGCATTGATGTAAAAGTTGGGACATGAGATGAAGAAAAAACACTGTTAGTATATGCAACTGAAAGCACGTGGTGATCAAAGAGTACTGGCCACTGCGCCGCCAATGACATATCAAAATTGTTTGTGGAAGAAGGTGAATATCTACTTTAAAGTTTGCACCTATATTTATTTATTTATTAGTCTATGTATATGTATGCAGTGACTTGGTATTCTAAGCTATCGCAAGCAATCATTTTTTATATACTCTTTATCATATTACCCTATATATCATAAAATATATAATATTACTTTTATTCATCTTTTCCTTTAATCTTCTTTAACAATTCTTGCTTTTGGTGTTCACTGCACATTCATCTTCTTTCTAAGGCCTGTGTATTCATGATTTTAAGTTACCCATATTAGGAGATTAGAATATATAATATTTCAAGTAATTTATTATTTATAAGATTTAAGTAATATCATTACATACAGTATTTTATGTATTAATAATGTTGAATTATTTTCACTGTAAATCAATTACTGTTCATATAAAGAGAAAAATTAAGAATACTTGCAACTTTGTATTAATTAGTTCTGTTGTGCGTCGATACTAAATATTTAATACAAGAATCAAACAAGTCATACATTATTAATCTGACACTCTTAAGAACTTCAATAAAAGAATAACGATTCATCGCGATACAAATAAACAAACTATTAATACATTATTCTTAACTTTTTACGTCGGCCACAAATATAAAAAGAATCATTCAAAAGAATATATGAAGCTGGTGATGAACTACTCCACTTTCACTTCCAGGGCTTGGACCGGATTTCTTGATTCCTCCAAGGGTTAAAGCGTTGGTTGCACTGCATTGTGATTCTCCTCCGTGACTCTAGTCCTCCAGTTTTCACTGCTCCACGTATAACTCGTCCAAGATTTTCATGATCTCTCTGTCACGATCATTTTAATTTTTCATGCTCCCAACTTCTCAAGGGACGAGCATCGGTGGGAAGGAAGACAGACGGCGACAGAAGAAGAAGAAGAAAAACAAGCAATGTGAGAGGTTTCGAACCTTCGGCCATTACTAATTATATGCAAGGGTTTGGATTTGTTGATGTTGATTGGGTGAGAAAATTAAGGTATGAGATGGAAGATTGGCATGGTTAAATGCAGTATTTATAGAGCGGAGCAAATGTAGAATTTGCATGCATGCAAGAAAATAACAAATGACTGTGAAATGTTGGAAATTTGACTGTTTAATATTCAAGATTTGAAAAGGGAATGATGGTGTTCTAATTAGGTGCCGCCACATTTGGAATTCTGGGACTTGGGTTTGAAGGGGTGAAAAAGAGAGTTCGAGAGATCTCAACTCCAAAGCTGCACAAAACATAAATTGTATGAATAATGCTAAAAATTTTGACATCTCATCTCAAAGCAGGCACAATACAACAGCAAACTATGAAAGTTTTTCATGGAATTCTTGCACCAAAATTCTGAAGAGATGATCGCACGCACGTCCAAACATTCCGGGGTTGAAATTGTATCCTGTTTCAAAAAGATATTTGCCAAAGAAAAAATATCAAAAAATAATTGATCAGTTACCAGGTAACTGGCAACTTGAGCCAGATTTAAAAACAAAACAAAACTATAATTGGGTGCAATAAAATATCAATTTCCCGCAAATTTAAGGTTATTTTATTCTTTTTAGAATGTGAAAATGGTATTAGTTTTTAAATTGGCTTGATCTAAGGGCGCACAATGGTTTGGACTAGATCAAAAATTATGGCGGACCACCAAGTTTCAAATCCAAAGAAGCCACCAATTTTGAGTACAATTGATGAGTGCAATTGACCCTGGAAAACGATCGGGGACTTGGGACCGCCCGTCCCGCATTTTTTTATTATATATAATGGGCTATTCTGTATTATATAAATCGATGCGATAAATACTGCCCCGTCTCCGCAGAAATACTACAAAAAAAATTATATATATAATGTATGAATTATTTAAAAAATCTATCAGTATTATATTAATTAGAATAATTTTTGTCATGTATACACAATTCATTTCTAATTTGAAATACATAAAAAATAGTTACGAATAATTGATAATTAATTATTTTAGACTAAAATACAGATCATCAATTATATAAATGTAAATTTCTAAACAAGCATCTATAAAAAATAAATAAAACTTATTTCGAAAAAAATACTTGATATTGCTGATAAATAATTTATTGAAAATGGTAATTATCCTTCATGAGAAAATTAATAATTTATGTGAACGTATTTTTTGTCTTATACATTCTTTTAAATACAAATATAATTTAAAATAAACGTTTAATGGCAATAATACTAAGGAATCATCTATATAAATTTGAACCAAAATTATAACTGACAACTGTCAAAATTAATAATGAAATTATAAATAAAATAATTATCTATACATTTTAAACATCCGATTTGATTCGGTTGAATATCTCTTATCTGACTTTGCTATTAAATGTAGATACAATATTTTTTATCGAATAACCAAATTTATTACCTTAATAAATATGCAAATTTATACATCGTTAATGTAAAAAGTTATCAACTGTTTATTAATATATAAGTATGGGACTATTTCCATATTACCGATTAACCGTTAGCATCTTTCCTCTTGGCCATGAACCTCCTTTGGGTATTTGATTTACTCAACTCTCTCTATTTTGAATTTTGATTCGAAATGAAGAAAAAAAAAAAGGAAGAAGAAAATAGAAGTTAGTAACTTGAAATTCAACTCTAAAATATCAAAATCAATAAAGTAACAATAAATCAACAGAAAAGGCAAGACAATGATTAAACATACTGTATTTTTGCTCGACACCCGCATTTTCCTACTCTATCCCCATGCATCTCTTAGTAATATTCATTTAATTAGAATTTGAACCTGAGTCACGCAGTGAGGAGGTATATTTTCATCTTTATAAAGGTAGTTTAGTCGAAAAAAATAATTTGACATTCATTAAGTCAGTAATAAGTAGATCAGTAAAGTATCAATTTTTATTTTTATCATATTTTTTTTTTAATATCAACAAAGTTGGTGAATTGATTAATTAAACTTATTGCTAAATGAAAGCAAAATTCAAGGATTTAAAATTAAAATTATAAGAGATTTACGAATAATTACACAAAATTTCAGAAAACGAGAGTGTAATTATCCTATTAAAAAGTATTAGTCCAATTGGTCCATAGCCGAACCACATGGCCCTGGGAGGTCAAATCAGTCTATTTTTATTGAATCAATTTGACTTTGGTTTGATCGGTCCAATTTGACCATTATGTATCTTGAAACTTGATCCTACCCAAACTAATAAGTAAAGTTCAAAAAATTCATGCGAAAAGGAAAATACAGAATAAATAATTGTTAGAAGGATGTTCCAGGGGAAAGGGTTTATAAAACTCAAAACCAAGATGATAAGAGTTTATAATTTTTTCCCCCAAAAAATAAGGTGTTTTTTTAATTTGATCTAATTTAAAATTTTCACAAACTCTTTCTTGATCATTAATTATAAAATTGTTATTACTAAGTATTTTCTTAACTTCATCTTCTTATTTTATATTTAAATATTTTACAAATTTATTTAAAACTAAAATATACTATTTTATAAATTTTGAAAACATTATATAAGATGTGTGATTTTATAAAATTTTAAAATAAATTATAAAATTATAGAAAAGAATAAATTATTTTTACAATATGGCAAAAGTGCATCTATCCTTCCTCTGTCTGACCGCTGACATGTGACGACCCATACCAATCAAGTAAAGAATTCCTTTGATCACTGCCATAGGACCATAAATCGGCACAAAAAAAAAGGAATTCTTTTTAAATAAAAAAATAGCATGTCTGGGGATACAGGAAGCTCGAAACCCATCTCCGGCGGCACCACCAACAACCCCGTGAAGGACGAAGCTGTTGATGCAAGTCCCTTTCAAGAAGGTGAACAGGTCCTTGCTTTTCATGGCCCTTGCCTGTACGACGCCAAGGTAAGCTTATCTATTGTTCTTCTTTACCGAGAATCCCAATTGAGTATCAAAAGTGTCCTTTTCAGGTACGAGTGGTACACTGTATTCACTGGAGAATTAGAACAAAAATGTGGTGTAATTCTGTGGGGAAAGTGGAATGAAATGAATTTGGAGTTTTTAGTTCTATTTGATTCGTTATTTTGTTGGTTTTATAATGGATGGAGTCTGTAGGTTTTTGTACTCAATTCCCATTGTTGTAAATTGAACTGATCGACCCGAGGGTTGATCTGAAATTGCAAAAGTACATATATTAGTGCTAATTTGTGTGTATCTATTGGTTATTTATTACAAGTAAGACTATGTTGTTTGGTGGTGAGGGATGCTGTACTTGTCTATTGGTTTCTTGTTCCATCTTTATGTGGTGCTTTTGTTTTCGGTGACAAGGTACAAAAGGTTGAGTTTCATATGGAGGAATGGAGGTATTATGTCCATTATCCTGTAAGTATTGTCTCATAAATTTCTAGTGCTAGCAGGTTTAGCTATTTTATTGCGTTCTGGTTTCCAGTAAGCTTTATCCATCCAGATGCATCAGTACATGTTGCAATTTTTCAAGTACACTCCTGATAACTTGTTAACTAACAAGTGCTGGATTTTATTAAATTTTAATTTATGTTTTTCTCCTTCTATTTTTTCAGGGGTGGAACAAACAGTGAGTGCACCTGCATCTGCTCTGTACATTCTGATAACTAGAGTTTGTTTTCTAGGTTCTAGTTTAAGTAGTCAGAGAATACTGTCCATTTTATTTTTTTGAAGTTAGACATTTTAGATTTTAGCTTTTTCAGTAGGTAATCCTCTGAAAGCTTTGAAGTGAGCATGATATTTTGGAGCGAAATGCATTAAATTTGGATTAAGCAATTGTTCTTCTGTCTAATTTTATTGATGAATAACTGTGAGAAGTACACAACTTCTTGTTTTGGCTCTCAACAGTTGGGATGAATGGTTGGGTGTTGATTGCCTGTTAAAACGTACTGAGGAGAATGTTCGTAAGCAAAAGGAGCTTAAGGAGAAGCATGCTGTGGAAAAGAATGCGAAGCTTGGTCGTTTATCTCAAGATAAAACTAAAAATTCTATTGGTTAGAATTTCTGGCTCTATGTTTAATGATGATTAACTGTTTCTAGTGATATATGGGTTCCTGTAACAAAAAGTAATCACTTCTAAGATGAAAATCTGGCTTAATGTGATATTCTGATCATACTACGTCTTTCACTTGGACAGAAATCTGTTTCCACCAAGTCATGCCTAGCCTAACATGTATTTTACAATGTTAATAGACATTAATACTGAATGTATCGAACAAGTTAAGATTTTAGTTAACAGACATTAATACTGAACTCTTTTTTGCTTGTACTGCTCGAAAGATCTTACAACTGACTTCTGGGTTGCAATGCTATTCCAGGGGTGAGAGGCAAGAAGCGGAAGCATGAAATCATCGAAAAGGTAAAACTGTGTGATCATCCTTTAACATGTCAATGCCACGTCTCCAGGTTTCAACTTTGTCTTTATGCTGTTATACTACTGACCTTAAGTTGTTTCAAGTAATCCTGTACAAGAGGAGTATTTTAAAACTGTTTCCTACTGGCAATTTCTGTCAGGCTTTTTCTCCAAGTAACAGGTGTAACTGCATTTTGTTTTCTCTTTATCCATGTTACATAGGATAGCCTATG
Source organism: Sesamum angolense (assembly GCA_034509725.1). Classification (NCBI taxonomy): domain Eukaryota; kingdom Viridiplantae; phylum Streptophyta; class Magnoliopsida; order Lamiales; family Pedaliaceae; genus Sesamum; species Sesamum angolense. The sequence continues at coordinate 25,053 of JACGWL010000889.1, forward strand.
CATATTGGTGTCTTACCATGTTTACACGTTACGACATGCTTCCCAATATGAATTTGGTATCTGGTCTGGCAAACTGATGAATTCGCCAGTAAATGTGTAAATACAACCTCACAACTTCATTGTTATGAATAAATGAGACGGTGTCCTTTTGAACTTTGTCATAAAATGTTAAATGTCCAGCTGGCAGATGATAAAGGCTGCTTGCTACTTGCGATTCAAGCATTCATCAATCGCTCAGGTGTAATATCCGACTTGCGGAAGATAGCTCTAGGATAAAGAATGAGTGACCATTCTCATGTTTAAGCCGAAAACTAGATGTTAAATTGCATGTAGCTGTTGCCATACATCCAAGAATAATTCCTAAAATTGAGGATATAATCAGTTAGTGTAATCCTTAAGTTAATCCAAATGCAAAAGAATTTCTTGAACTTTCACCTTATTTTTCCTTCAAACTGAGGCAAAAACTGCTGGTAGTAGTGTGTTTTATGATGTGCTTTTATACTGAAATGGTTTTTTATCTCACTCTTGTGGAATAACTTAAGTTATAACTCTGTGACCTTAGTTAAGCGATATCGCAAGTGATAACCTCATCTGGTCTCATTTATATTGCTACATAAGCTAGTTCTGCAACATCAGAATCAAAGTAGCAGACTGGCTTTTAGAACCTGAAAGATCTCAAAAACTAGAAATGCAATCGATGCTTCATTAAATTACTTTAAAGCTACTTAACTTTTGGTGGTCTTTTTCAACTTGCTAACTTGATGTTGGTTGTTTTACGCTATTTGGATATAATTCACTGTCACATTGCATACTCGTTTGGTTTACTTGGTTGAAGATTTCAGTGAGGTTTATATCCTTTCTATTTGGTAGGAGGTATGTGTTCCATTGGAAAAGCTTGTAAACATCCAAATTCCATCTACCTTGAAGAAACAACTTGTTGATGACCATGAATGCATAAATCAGCTGGGCCAGGTACATGATGCAAGCTAAACTGCCTATGTGTCACTCCTCAAAAATGGTGCAACAGATCTTGTATTTTCAATGATCTCTATTTTATATTTTCTGCATAACATATTTTCTCTGTTTGGAAACTTCTAAATATATGAATTTTGCCTGCATATGGGTGGATAAAATCATCAATAGCTAATTCGAGGTAATCTTTTACTGTAAAAATGTTTCTTGCAGTTAGTCAAACTTCCGCGTTCTCCTAGTGTTTATGAGATACTAAACAAGTACTTTGATTACAGGGTGAAGAAAGATGGCATGTAAGTCCATATTAGTAGTTTATCTTTTATGTATTCCCTTTACTTGAAAATTGGTCTATGTCCATATTGTTCTATGTTGATTACCTTTTGCTTCCTAGTTTTACTGTAGTAGCAAATTTGGTATGATGATTGAAATTCAGAAAGAAAAAAGGGGTTGGGGGGTGCATAGAAGAATTAGAACACAGAACTCGTCAAAAGGAATGTCATGAGAAGAAGTGACGTAAGATCAAGTGAAGTAATAATTTAATTTATTCAAATCATTGTGTCTTGAAGCATTGTTAGATGATAGGTTTGGTTCTTAATCACTTAGCTCTCAATCTTTCTTTTATGATTTTTGGTGGTGAAGGATAGTTGAGACAGTTGTAGAGATTGTCAACGGGCTGCGCTGTTACTTTGACAAAGCGTTACCAGCAATGCTCCTCTACAAACATGAACGTCTGCAATATGAAGAAGTGATTGCTGATAATGTCTCTCCTTCGGGTGTATATGGAGCCGAGCATCTACTAAGACTCTTTGGTATGCTGAAGTCTATATTTGGACAGCCTTGTTGAAGCTCTTGTTCTATAGTGTTTTGTAGGTGACTATTCTTAAAATATCTGGTTAATCAAACTCTTTCTGGCTGTTGCTTGTTTAGATAAGCCTTGAACTTATGTGATGACCAAGGTTTCAAAGGCAATAACAAAACTCACCCAAGGTCTGTCTCCTGGCAAAACTGACTTAAAAGAGGCCATGAGTCAGTCAGTAAACGCACTTGTGAGCTCAGGCATACGCTTAAACTTACAACCCTTTGTCACTGAATTTGTTGAATGCCTCCTACGTCTTATCATTTAGCCTTGCACGTAAGGGGTGATTGCTTGATGTCCACCATCTTTTTAAGTCAGGGTATTTGACGCCGCTCTTTTCAGTACTCTTGCTCATTGTAAACATGAAGCCAAATTTTCGTATAAACTTGAAAATATTTAGTTATTGCAGTTCCTATGGTCATTTTAGTTGGTGCATAAATAAGAAATCGTGAACTCATTTTACTTTTCTCATTCTTTGCCAGATAAGATAAGCTTATCAATTCTTCTGTGTATTCGCCCTCTATTTCAGTGTAGTTTGGTTGCCAGTATTACCTTATCTTCACACCGAATGTACATGATATTTATGACATGTCAGTGATAGAAACAACTTATTGTTTATCATTATTTGGATCTGAAATTAGGCTCTCCGCTTTACATTAGTATATAAACAATGTTTTTTCATATATCCAGTGAAATTGCCGGAGATGCTCTCCTGTATTCAGATTGAAATGGAGACGCTAACGGAGCTCCAGCAACGATTGCACGACTTCCTCAGGTGTGATGATCTCATTCTCTTATTAACTGTGAAACTAACTTCTTTTCTCCTATTCCTTTTTCCCTATATAACCTGATGCATGTCTTCCTTGATAGTGTATCTCCTTTATTTCGTTTCATTAACAGTAGTTCGCTCATAAGGCAATCGTTGACCACTACAGTTGAGTCTTAGGATTTTCACTGATGCAGACCTGTCCTATTTCTAGAAGGTAATAGAAGTAAAAAGGTCCAGCACAAGTGACAAGACATGGAGTTTAGCTGAACAAGAAACTGCTCAAGTTTGAATTGAAATTTATCAAGCTTGAAATTAATTGCATTTCAGCTCATTTTACTGTCTGAGATGAGTTGGTTTGAACGAGCATTGATTGAATTGTACAAAAGGTCAAGCTGAAGTAGGTACAGGAGCTGATCTGAGGTAGCTTGATATTTTTCCAACCACTGGTCCTTTAACCAACCAAATGAACTCTCTGACGAATTGGAATTCATAATTGCTTAACTGGAAAGAAGTTTTGATGGTTGGTTGACTATGCTCAACTTATAGAGCCCAGATGACTTTTCAGAGATCAAATATCAAACCCTAAACTTAGCTGGTCGGTCTTCGACTTTTCATACTTTTGGCAGCGATGCACATATTTCCTAGTATACTGATATACTCTTTTCATGTCTTGCTTATGTTTAACATATAGGCTAGCTGCTAACTTCCTATCTTTGTAATACAGATTCCTGCAGAGCAACCAAAGTGCATTTTTCCAGTCGATTTACCAGACGACGACGTCCTCCGAGGGATTCGACTCTGCTGTTAAGAGAGAAGATAACTGAGATATCTTCTTCCACCTCCACTTCATATCTATCTATGCTTTTTAAGTCAAAAGTCCGTAAAGAATTGGTAATCGGCATCTTATGCCCATCTTTCTGCATTATTCAACTCTAAATTGCAGACCTTCCCATTGTATGTTACTGCAAATGAATCGGGGACCTTCTTGTACAATTCTTTTTCCCATTGAATCAATCATCTTATCTATCTTAACCTCATGGATATCCAACTCGAGTACGTAATGTGAAAACTTTCATATTAATCTTTTCTTACATCCAAATTCAAACGAGAAAATGGTGTTAGTGGTCGTTAATTAATTAGTTTCCGGAGAAGAAAAAGGTAGTTAATTAATTAATGAATTGCCTAAGCAGTAGAAGTTCATCATCTCTCCATTGCTTTTTCTATTTGACATTAAATTTCTTGGCTGCAGATATAGCTGCTGCTATTCCTCCTCCTCCTCCGTCGCCGCCTCCCCCATCTGTACACTATCCCAAAATTATTCCTATGTAACCAAAGATTGGAACTAGAAATTAACACAAGACCCCCAAACCATCTCTCTGTTTTTCTACCAGTAAGCATCTTTCCCATGATTTGATTTGATCGACGCCTCATTCATTCACCCACTAGCTACTCATAATCAATCAATCTTGCTTATCCCGATTCGCTTGACGACGGCATCCCTGATCGCCTCACTCGGCATGCAGAGGCCGTTTTGTTCAATCCCAGCCATGTAATTCCAGACCTCCTTCCTCACCATTTCTTGCATCACGGCCAGAAACTCTGCGCTGAAGAACTGCTTCTCCGGCACCCCTTGTAGGAGTGGTGGCATGGCCACAAACGGTGGCGGTGGGTGCGGTTGGATAATCTGGGTGGGGTGGTGGGGTTGAACGGATCCGGGTTTTAGAGTTGGCTCCATTATAAGTTCCGGATTTGGGGGAGATGTGGGCTTAAAGTGCGGTTCTGTAGCCGTCTTCGGATTCGGTTCCGAGCCGGGCAAGGAAAGGCTGAGCGATGTAACGGGGTCAGGCTGTACGTCTTGCGGGGAGATCCCGCAGGTTCTAGCAACTGGGCGGTAAACATGCTGGCCCGACTGGCTCGAGTCACTCATGGCTGACTCGGAAGGACTACCAGGATTGAAGCAAAAGCCCGAAACAGAGATATTGGTACCCGGGCCGACGCTGGCGGATCTTTTGAGAGGCGGGAGAGCTTCAGGATCGAAGTTACTGAACTCCTCGGACATGGACAAGCACTTGCGCTTGAGGGTGGAGTTCCAATGATTCTTGATGGCGTTGTCTGTCCGGCCGGAGAGCAAGCGGGCTATGGTGGCCCACTTGTTCCCAAACTTAGCATGGGCCTTAATAATGGTGTCGTCTTCTTCGGGCGTAAAAGCACGGTGCTCCACCTGGGGCGAAAGCTGGTTGCACCAGCGGAGTCGGCAGGATTTGCCAGAGCGACCAGGAATGGATTTGCTAATCAAAGACCAGTTTCTGGGGCCGTGCTTCTCAACCAGCCGCTGCAAGAGGTCGTCCTCCTCGGGACTCCAGGGCCCCTTGATCCGATCGGTTTCCTTCTTCTGGTCGGTGGAGGCCATTAAAGAAAAGATCCAAGATTAAAGAAAAACCAGATCCAGAGAGTGGTCTTCCTTTGGTGGTGCGGAGATAGATACAAATGTATTTGTGTGTGTATAAATATATACAGAGGAAGGAGGGGGAAGGCGGTTGGATATGATGGGGTGGGGGGTGGGCTTAGTAATGAGAAGAATAGAGAGAAGAGGCGGAATTTATATATCAAGAAGGAAGAAGAAGATAGAGATGACCGGTTGAAAGAGTGAGTGAGAGAGAGAGCAGTTAGTAACTTACTAACGCACAGCTGGCACTGCACACGCGTCCCCCAAACGGGGGGCTTCGACGACACATCTCTCTCTCTCTAATATATCCCCATTATTATTACTTTAATATCTCCTTTTTTATTCAAGAAAAATCTTTATAAACCCTAAAATAATTATTTAAATTTGTAATTAGATAATAATAATAATTTAGAGAATTATATTATTAGTAAAAAAAGAAAATAATATAAAAGTGGGGGAATGAAATCCAAATCACCGACCGTTTTGGAAGTTAATATGAAATAGAAGTGAAGGAGTAAGGCAGTGCCAGGCTGGAGAGCATTTAGAGAGAGGGGTTTGTTGTTTATATTATATATTTTCTTCTTTTTCATGAAAGAGAAACAAAAGAAAAGAAAGAAGAGAGGAAGACGACAAAATTCCCAACAACAAACCCAAGGGAACGCTACTAATTTGTATTAAGTAGGAGGAGCAGTGAGGCACAAGCCACCTGCCACTGCCAGCCTGTCCATCCTAACCGCCCCTTCCATCCACTAATTCCTCTCACTCCTCGTTTTTTCATGTCTCTACTAAACCATTTTATATATTTTGTAAATAATCTAAATTAATATATTTTATTAGATAACAAAAAAAGAAAAAAAAATTTAATTTGTTAGTCAATGTAAAATTTGAATAACTCAATTATCTTACCAAAATGATATTTCTTACTTCATCAATCACCATTTCTAAGTAGGAAGAGTCTTTTCTTTTTATATTAATATAAAATATATTTTCTATTCTTTTTATTTTTCCCCATAAAATAGTAACGGGAAAATTGCACTTTTGGTCCCACAGGATAGGTACTGTTGCAATTTTAGTCCCATACGTTATGAGCTTAGCACTTTTGGTCCCACAGAAAGAAAAAGTGTTGCACTTTTGGTCCCAACTCCGTTTAAACCGTTAAGTGAGGATGGAAAACCACTTTTAGAAGGTCCAATGTGGTTTTTTATAGTTTGAAAACCACTAGGATTTTTTGAGAGAATTATATTGATTTTGTTGCATTTTTCATGCATTTCACTTTAAAATGACAAAATTTTCCCACTAAAATTTACAAAAAATTAAGTTGCACAGTTATAAATAGATAAAAAAAATATATTTGGAAAAAATAAGTTGCACACTTTTGATAGATAAAAAAAATATTATTATGAATGAAATATTAAATTATGTGATTGCAAAATTAAAATGACCTTGAAAAAAAATAAAAGTACTGCAAAAATTAAAAGTAAAAAATGAACTGATTGCATTGATGGCAAAATTCAATGTTAGCACTATACTGATTTAATCATGTTTTATCCCTGCTAAAAAGGTTTGTCACCATGATAAACATTTTTTAGTTCGAATATTTTTTGCAGTGTAACTAAGTGCATTTACTTGAATTTGGTTCCGTAATTAGTTTTCGGGCAATTCTATAATTTTTTTTTCTTTGGCAATTGCAAATATTGGCAATTCTTTTGGAATGTAAATTGCATATTTGTGCATAGTTGGCATGGAAAAAACATGGTTAAATCTGTATAGTGCAAACAGTGAATTTTGGCGTAAATGTAGTTAGTTCATTTTTTACTTTTAATTTTGCAATGCTTTAATTTTTTGAGGTCATTTTAATTTTGTAATCACATAATTTAATATTTCATTCATAATAATAATTTTTTTATCTATCATAAGTGTGCAATTTATTTTTTTGCAAATATATTTTTTTATCTATTATAACTGTGCAGCTTAACTTTTTGCAAAATTTAGTGGGAGAATTTTGTCATTTTATAGTGAAATGCATGAAAAATGCAACAAATCAATATAATTCCCTCCAAAAAGCCTAGTGGTTTTCAAATCATAAAAAACCACCTTGGACCTTCTAAAAGTGGTTTTCCATCCTCACTTAATGGTTTAAACGGAGTCGGGACCAAAAGTGCAACACTTTTTCTTTCTGTGGGACCAAAAGTGCTGAGCTCATAACATATGGGACCAAAATTGCAACAGTACCTATCCGGTGGGACCGAAAATGCAATTTTCCCAATAGTACACACACTGATTCACATGCCTACGTTATGTACTAATGCGTGTATACTTGTACTGTACAAATATATACACACACAGTTTTTATTCAAAATATTAGGTTGTAAAATTATAAATAATAAAAATAATAATAATAATAAAATGTGAAGGAATATTTTGGTGTAGAAATATAAATGGTGTCACATCAATCACTTTTGATAGAATATGGGAGGTTGCGTTTTATTTATTGGTAGTTACATAATTGTTACGTGCTTATATTTTCACAATTATCATACCTCCCATACATAATTGTTACGTGCTTATATTTTCACAATTATCATACCTCCCATACATAAAGACCACATATATCGTATATTAACTTAGGAAAAGGGGATGAATACAAAAACTTTAGTTGTTAGGCATTTATGTGATCAAAACATTGTTATAGAGCGTTTTACTGTATTTTACCCATTTTTCCTGTATTCTATTTTCCTCATTCATTCTTTCTTTCGTATAATTGATGGGTTATTATTGATGTGATTTGTGACTCAATTTATATTTTACTGTGTGAGGTATTATTCATTCCGATTTATGTGTGGCTCATCATTTTATTTTTAAAAGAATGCCTCATATATGTTGCAAGCCGCATTATTTGTCCATATGTGTGAAAGAGGTCATGTGCTCGTCCCCAACCTCTTGTTTTGAGGAGTTGATGATGTAGACAAGCATTTTACATTAACACATACGATGAGTTCGAGCTATTTATAAGCCTTAATGTCTTATCTTCCCAACAATATATATATATATATATATATAATTGTGAGATTCATACAAAATTAGAATAGATAATACCTCATTTATTATTATTATTATTATTATTATTATTATTATTATTATTATTTTATGATTTGAAAAATTACATTTAATATTTTTGAGGTTTACATTAATCCTACGAATAGATTCATATATTAACCAAAATTTATTGAATTTGTTGATATTAGCACCAAAAAAAATTGATATTTACTCTTAATTGACTTATTGCAAGTCAAATAATTTTTTCTAACTAAACTACCTTTACAATAGTAAAAATATATCTAGTCACGTGTATTAATGTGGAAATATATATAAGATGAATTTGATCATAAAAAGTTTTATTTGATCCGTAATAAATATATTAAGAAAAAATATGAGTTTTTATCTAAATTTTTTTCTAATATCAACAAATTCAATTAATTATACTCACATGCATTAACGAAGTAAATGTATAGGTTAATTTGATTATAAAAAAAAAAATTGACTTGCAATAAATCAACAATAAACCAATCGAGGGAAATATAGATTTTTGTCTATTTTATCTTTTTGCTAATATCAACAAATTTGATAAATTTATACTAATGAAGAGACTTATTTGTTAAATAAAAATAAATTTTAGGGGTACAATGTAATTTTCTAAATCATATTAATTTTACATGTGATTACAATAAATATCATGAGGGTAAAGTATAATTATCTCAAACAAATAGAAATAAGTAGAGTTTGGCCAATGAAACTAATCACGAACATTAAAATCCAAATTCCTAATTCAAAAGGTACCAAAATTCGAATAGTATATATTTATTATAAGTCTATTGATACACAAAAGCTTGAATTAGATGTAAGGTTAGGTTTGAAGGTTGATGTAGAGAAAAGGCAATACAAGCAAAGAAACGTTGAGATAGTACATAGTAGTAGGAAAAGGCAAAGGAGATAAGGGAAATTCTTACTTAGACTAGACTCGGTCATATTTGAATTAATTATATGACAAATGTAATATACTTATTATATAATTAATGTATAATTTAGGAGAAAGTAATCAATCATAGAACCAATATAATATACTTGACATGTAATTGAATTAATTCGACCATTAAATTCCGGGTAAAAAATTTTCGAAAAGAGAATTGAGGGGAAAAAGTCTGAAAAAAGGAAAGAAGAAAGAAGCGTGTTTAAGGGGTGGGGTATTTTGCCCAAAAATAAATAAAGGTGCGAGTTTTGTCTTTTTCCTCATCCCAAACAAACACAGAAATCGCGCATGAGGCCAGCAGTGACTCAGTAGCCGTTACTACTCGTTTACAGCTGTTCCCATTTTATATTTAACACCCCCTCCCCTCTCTGCCAACATACACTGTCACGTGCTACCATCGCCCCTCCCTCACCAACTTCTGTCCTTTCCCCGTACCCCCGCACGTGCATCCCTGACCATACATGCGCATTCATCACGTGACTCCTCCTCCCCCGCACCACTCTCTCACTTCTTCCTAAATTCATCTTCCCAATCCCCTCCTCTTTTTTTTTTTTTTTTTTTAAATTAATTTACAGATTAGCACATTATGTATCTATTTTGATTGATATATAATTTTATAAGCTAATAAACATTTGAGATAATAATTATCTAAATCACTCTTCCTCAACAATAATAACTTGTTGTCAAACTTTGCAGGTGGAATAATAATTCCAACCTCCCCCTTAATTAACTTTAAATTTGTCCGTAGACATTAATTAACCTCCTAATATCAAATCAAATATTACTTACAAATTCAAAAACTCTCACAAACACTCTCTTATATAACTATCATTTATTGTTATTTCGACAAAATACAAAACATAACATAAATAAAAGTATTTGACATAATATTATTTTATTCTATTTATATCATTCGATGGATAAAATTTGAATTTGAATTTAAAAGATTACGTGGATTCAATCAAATAATGAAAGGGTAGGTAAGTAGAATTTGATGAAGGAAATTGAGATTGAAAGATTAGGGCAGATGGGGTTGCCAAATTGTCCTTAATTAACTGACCTCAGATAATGTTTCCAGCTGACGAAGAATGGGTTTCTATGATTTCATACGGATCTACGGCAATTAGTACCTAACAAACTGCTTTTTGCTTTGTTTTTATTTTCAAAAGTAACAATCATTATTATATATTAATATGTATAATATATGATAGGCTATAAATTTTAGGCAACAAGCTTTTTAATACTTGTAAAGTAAAAGTCTGCCTCCATTGGACATTTAACAAAGTACGGAATATAATACTTTAATTTTTAAATCCCTTATTTTGGGCAAGGTGCAAGCAACGAACAACCTTTTTTTATTTATTTTTCTTAAACTTTGTGTTTATTAATTATTCAAAGATTCTTCTTGAGTTCTGGGCAAGAATATTAATTGGGGGAATGAAGTTACATGTATTCTTTTTTATATGCATATATGAAAATATTAAACAGTGTTAATCATATCAAATCAATAATGTAATTTGTTGAAACTATCAATCCAGGGTATATATATGGGTCACATATTTTTTTGAGTTTCAGATTTATTTCAAATTTATTTACACTAATAATAATTTGTTATAATCGAGTATTGTAATGATTTGAAAATATTCTTGATATGATGGTTTATTTGAGTTGAACATTATTAAAACTCAAGTTCGCTTATTTTGATTTATAAATTTATGATACTCGATTTGGACGCTTGAACTCAATTTATTGGACTCATACATTAGCGAGCTAAAGGCTTAAACTTCAAATAAGCTCGACAAAATGTCAAATCACAACCCTATAATTGATCTTGCGAAATCATAGTATGATGTATATGCTTGATAATTTTATATTTAATTTATTATGCTTGTTATATATCCAATTAATGTATATTTCAACAGAGTGAATAATTATAAAATAAATCCTTGTACATGATTCGTATTATACTGAAAAAAAAAAAAAAGAGTAAAACATAAATATTTTTCGAATTTCAATTTGAGATCAAGAAAATTAATTTGAAATACACATGTATTACATGGCAAGAATGCCAAGAAAATCATTTACTCGTCTGAAATAGTCTCACTAATAGAGCTATTCAATTTATTTTTCCATGCAATTAAATCAACACAAAATATCAATGAAAAAGAAACCACGAGAATAAAGCAAGAGGTAAAACGCTTTTACCCACTATCAAACAAGGTTAAAAGCGACTTTAAAAAAAAAAAAATCTCAGAAAGATTTTTGAAAAACGTGCACAACTTAGAATGAGACGACATAATCGCATGTCTAATCGTTAATCAAAAACCCTTAAACAGCTCCTATTAATATTATCATTATTCTTAATTTTAAATTTATGTATTTATTAGTATAATTTTATCATGTAATAATAAAATATTAAATAAATATTTTAGATGAAATAATAATAATATATTTATAGAATTGAGAGAGGGGGCATGATGAAGTTCCGACAAGGTAGCAGCTTAACTTGGGACGTCAGAAGTTTGTTAGGTGGGGGCGGGGGATGATTTGTCCTTTAGTTGCATTAACGGGAGTAACCGCAGCCTTGAAATTTCGTGGAGGAGCAGAGCAGAGCAGAAGTCTGAAGAGAAGAAAGAATTCAGAGTTGTTTGGTTTTTGTTTTGTCTATTTGCCAGCTAAAACCCACTCCCTCTTTTCCACTAATTTCTCTCTCATCACTCTCACCCTTTCTCCATTGTATGTTTATTTATTATTTTTCTCTCGTTTAAATCAGTGTTGGTTCTCCAATTATCCTTCAAACGACTCAAATTCATAAGTATAAGATATCTTGCCAACAGACCACCTTATTTCGTCTTTCATTGTATGTTTATTTAAATGCTCATTAATAATTATTTTTTTAATTATTTTTATTCAATTTTTATTTTTTTGGGGTCTGTAAATGAAAAAATAGAGGCGATAACCTATAAATCCGTCATGGACCATAGCATCTACATCTACGCTAATTTATACAGATTATAGTCTCTATGATCGTCGAAATAAAAAAATTTAACTACATAAAAATCAACACACAATAGGTGGTATTCATTTAGTTTTGGTGTGTTTTGGATAATTACACCGTTTTTTCCTTAAGTTTATGTAATTATATATAAATCTCTTATGATTTAAAAAATTATATATAATACGCTCTAATATTTATTTCTCATTCAATAAATAGATCCATATGTTAGTAAAAAAATTATGAGATTTGACGATATCAACAAAAATTGAATGAAATTTTTTATTTATCCTCAATCAATTTATTACTAATTTATTGTAGGTTAAATAAATATTTTTTTTACTAAACTACCGTTACACATCTCTAAACGCTAATACATGTGAGAAGAGCATGTTTACACTTAGAAGGATAATTTGATTAGAAAAAAATTATTTAACTTACAACAAAATATGTAAGTCAATCATGAATAAATATAATTTTTTTTTTCTGATAATAGCAAATTCCATTAATTTCACTAGCAACTAGAGCTAATTTTTTGAACAGACACGGGCGTAATAAATAATAATATAATAATTTCAAATTATAAAATATCTACGTATATTTATCCCAAACCAGCAGTCCAATTCATCCTAATTTGACATGCCCAAGTCAAGAAGTAAGAGTTATGATATGTTTTTTCATTACGTCAAATAACTATCTTAATAATAGTAGAATTTTGGTTAGGACAATAATTAAAGGCAGTATTTATTATATATGGAAGTATCAAATATTAATAAATGTTACTGTCAAACATTATATAAAATAATTGTGAATATTGCCAGTAAACGATGAGAACAAGAGGAGCAATCTTAATCATTAAGTACTTTTCATACATTCTTAACAAAAATACATGATTGGTTCCCGAATTATGTACAATTCCACTTCTCATAAATTCCACTTGGCTTCAACCCTTACTCAAAATTATTATCAACGCATTTAGAAATTATTATCCACCGACACAATTTTATATATTTTATGTAAAAGAAATTGTTACTACTGACGTCTTATAAATTTTATAATTTTATTTTATTTATAGAGTTTATTTTTGAAATAAAACCTAAACTAATTCGACAATTTTAACAATAAAAAATTCTATCGTAAATCGAATTTGGTCGGATCTGAAATAATTATATGACAAAATAATATACTTATCGTATTATTAGTTATATAGCACGTACAATACACTTGTGGTATAATTCATGGAGAAATTGCAATTTAGTCCTATAACTAAGGGGTAACATTTTTTGTCCAGCATGAATTTATTTTTACAATTTAGTCATGTAACTTTATAATTTTGACAATCTTAGTCTTGCAAATAAATCTTGTAGGATAAAAAACGTCAACTTTCTTAAGTTTTAGGACTAAAAATGTCAATGTCCCCAAAGTTACAGGATTAAAAAAATAACTAATATATAATTTAAAAAAAATGACCACTTGCTTAACAAATATAATTATATTATATTTATTTTATGATTGATTTAATTTGATGAATCTCAATTTAAATTAAAGATTGAAGGAGGGAGATAGCGTGTTAATAAGTTGATAGTCGACAAGATTGTTACCCGATAGAATGTCGTGCACTGTAGCAGCGTAGGATTGAATTTGATGGGAGAATATCTATTCTAATTTCTGTCTTTCCTCTCTCTACACTCTACCTAATCATTTTTCAAACTTTCTTATCAACAACTATTTATTTATTTTTTATCTATTTATAAGAATATCTACCACAATAATTGCGTTCGATTACAACATCTTGCACACCCGGTAAATTGTGGATCGTAAAATGTAACGCCACCTATTGATGAAATCTTATTTTAATTATAAGCTTGAGGGCTAAAATCTTCTTATCTAATTAAAAATAAAATAAAAATTAAGTTATGATTTTTTGTCGAATATCTAAATGTCTCTCAGGATAAGTCGATGAGCCTAATTCAATTGACAAAACTGATACTACGTGACTATAGGATTATGAGTTCAAACTCCGTCAATGTCCGAGATACTTCTACTTCAATAGTAGGTGGTGTTATTATTGTTTATAATTGTTAGATATTAGTATTTGATATTGATAATTATAATTATTTTGTTCAAAAAAAGAATAATAGTACATTGCTTTCACTTTCAAATAATCTCTCAATATATGTTTTGATATGAAATTATCGATTTATCAAATTAATTTGATATTTTTTTCTTATATTTATTCGCAAGATTAGAAAGCTATCGAATGCATAATCTTTAGATCAACGTAAGCACTAAAATCCAAAATCAAGTTTTGATGTATAGTTTTCTTGATTGCTCTTTCGTCTTCTCTCCTGCAGGAAAAAAAAAAAGAAACAAAAAAGAAAGGAAACAAAAAATATCTTTCAAGTTTTAAGTGAGAGGGTTTATATGGACTATATTTGGGCCGATGGAGATAAATGACATCTCTGTCCATATATCTGACCATTTTGTTTGATTTTAATTACATATTTCAACGACATTGTGGAAATTTACAATGTTTTATTTCGTCATAGCTCAAACAAGCAACTAACTCCTTATCTATAAGAGATAAGTAGACCAGCTTATTCTATTCTTCCTTACAGTTAGAATAGTGCTGGTCGGATTTGGTCTTGGCTTACAGATAGGTTTGCAGCCGAGTCTTCAGCCGCTAGAAAAGCAGTAGCGCCCTTATTCCATTCCTTCATACACTCAGGAATAGTTGGGCGCGAAACTTCCTTTTAATAGCTTCAAGAATTGGACTTTGTCTTCTTTTTTATTTGAAGTAATAATGAGGAACTATTATCTTTTTGAATAAATCGATTACAATTATTAATATCAGGTATTTATATTAAAAAGCTATTAAATTATACAAATCATATATTAATCATCAATATCATATAACTATATTTTAATTAATATTATTACCAAAATAAAATAATATCCTATACATTGATAGAGTTCAAAATCATGACTTAATAGTTATGGAGTATCAACTCCGCCAATCAAATTAGATCTCACGGGCCGTAATTAGATTTTGTTGATATGAACAATTGAATTTTATTACGTGTTCCCATTGCAGGTGTGATTTATTGTGATGCGAAATTATTATCAACCATAGTCGTGATTCTCATGGGGTGATATTTTAATAAATAATTAGGAGAGTATGGGTGCATGTAGGAGTCAGATAAGATAGGACCCACTAATATTTGACTAATGAATAGAATTATTATTAATTAATATTAACTAAAGAAACGGCTAAAAGCATAAGAACAATCCACCCGCCGTTGGATTGGAACCCGACAACCCGTTTACTGCTCCAACTTGTCCAATTTATTATTATTATTATTTTAATACATTAAATTTAGAGGTTGAGTGGAATACAACTAACGGCAGGAGTTTAATTAGGGTTGAAGGTTGAAAAGAAGCAAAAGCTCCATACGTCTCAATCTCTAATATTGATCATTATTGTTTCCCACCAAAAGCTTCTAGAATTTCCCTATTCTTTGGCTGTTTTTGTTTGCCATATCATTGTTATCAACTAAGTGGTCGTTCCAAAATTTTCCAGCCACTGCAATTTCATGTGGGTTATCTCAACATCCTAATCATACAAAACGTGCTCAATTCTTTTCTTTTTTTATTAATTACAAAATTTGGTTAATATTTGCAAATATTATATTCTTATTATTCCAACTTAACTGATGTCGGACTTAAATCTAAATATGTATGAACTAATCTGATTATTTTTGAATTTGTAATTCATGTGAAACTGTATAATTTAAAAAATTTATAAATATTAGTACTTTATATTCCAAGTGCCCCTTTTTTTAGTTGCTATTCTGTTATGAACCTAACTATTTGTCATGTGGAACCTTACTGTTTTAGGTGTCGGAGGATTATAATTGATGTCTTTTCAATATAGTTCTTATTGTTTTTTGGCTTATTGGTCACATATTTGAAAATTCAGATTGGCCTAAGCATACTTGGATCTATTTTGTGAATGTACGAATAAGCCCTACTCACTGTAAATATAGATTTATTGTTGACCTTCACTTGCTGGAAATTAAACCCCTACAACCCAGTAGGTGTAGGAAGGTACCTACTAAGCTTTGTCTTATACAAGCACTCTTAAAGCAGTTTTACCCTTGTAGGCATGAAGGAAGCCCTTCTCCTAATGAAAATGTTTACGCTCCTAACATTTTCTTACAAGAAATAAAAAAAGAAAAGAAAAGACACCATCTTCAGGCCAGAGTCCGCACCTACAGAGAAGTCCAAAGGTTCAAGACCCCTCAACCAAAGTAAGGCCCAAAGAACAGTCTGACCTGTACCATTGGGCGCCCAAGGATGGCCCAAGTGGTATGCACCTGGGTCTCTTAGGCCACGTTATTCGGCCCCACAAGACTGGATAAGCACTGACCGCTCAAGTAAAGACAAGGGGTGGAGATATCCATATCCCTAAGGCAACCTCCAGATCGAGAATCGTAAGAGGATGAAGGTATCTTTTCAACTACCTCTCGGGGATTTCAAAAACCTCATCCGCAGCAGATTCCTTTATCCTTCTCGTGAAGATTATAGGACTCCAACAGGTGAGAGACAATCCTCCCACCGAATTCATGGGGGATTCAGCTAACCTTATCCAATCATTGAGTTATTACTTGTAAATTTCAGTAGATAAGGTCAAAAACACATTAGTCATAACTAATGAATATATCAAAAGTTTAAAATATAACAAACATCATTATTTTAATTAATCATGATCAAAATTTAAAATTAGTTTTTCTCTACCACGGTATCTAAGCTGCACTGATTTATAACATAAAACATAATCAAATTTTTAGCACTAGTAGTAAATAGAATAGTTATATTGGAAAGAGATGGAGTGATAAAAAAATAATTAGTTGGGGGGGATGAAGAGCAAGATTTGGTTGATGGGTTGACCCATTAAACTGTGTTTGAAAAGTAGTGGACAAGTAAAATGTGTTGGATTCAGCTGGCGGGGAAGTGTTTGACTGGGTCGCAATTTGCATGCAAAGCTTTATATCTTTTTCCTGTGAAATTCAGCGACACTAACTGTTGCTCTGGCCTACAGCTCTCACATCGTCCGCGGAAAGAATAAAGAAAACGCAACTAACACTGCTCCCTCTTCACAGTTTGGACCTAATTCATCATCAATAACATAAGTAGAAAAAACTGATACACACCTTCTTCTCCTCTCTTTCTTTTCCATTTTCAACAATAAGATGTTGACTAATTGGGGCAGTGTTTGGATACCAATTCAACTACAAAAATCATGTTTTGCATTCTGCGAGGAACCCGTAGTTTCAGGCTGAGTTAGAGATCGAAAGAGGCGATATGAAATTATTCTAAAATGAGATACACCATTATGTTTCCGCAGTGGAATTTTGATGAATAATTGACTTAAAATTAAACTGTATATAAGTGAGAATACTCGGTCAGAATTGGTGATGTGATGGATGAAGATTCACGTGTTGTTGTAGTCATGTTTTTATGGGTCAAACAATTGTACAGACTGACATGACATCAATTGATTTTATGTTTGTCTCCGATGATCATCTTCTCAAGGGCCCAAAACTTTTGTATTCTTTTCTGGGTTACGAAAGGAGACAGAGAGTGTGTTATAGACTTCTCCAGCAATAAGAGTGGGCTTTACTTTCGGACCATACACACAGTGTTCACTTCTGGCCTAAATTTCATTTTTCTCCAATCTATTTTTCAAATTTGAAGGATTTGGTTTTTACTGGGCCCAATTTTATTGTTGAAAATATAAGCAACTCTGCAAATTCTCTTTTCATGATCAAAATCTGTACTCTTTTATGGCGCACCCAAGTGTATGGGCATAGTAAAATATAAATTTATATACATATATATAATATATATATATATATATTAATTAGTTAAATAACAAATACAAAAAAAAGAGAACTTATAGAAGATGGGAAGTCGAGGAGGAAGGAGAAAAATGGAGGTTCATAAAAAACATTAAAATAAATTGACAGACTAAAAAATTAAAAACATAAAAAATGATTTTCAATTATATAAAACAGACTACTCTTTTGATATCTTTAATTTTTTGATCCACAATTTTTTTATAAAATTATTTTTACCAACTTTTAATTTTATATTTCACTAATTAAAATTAAAAAATACAACCTTCTCTAAAATTTGATGTATATGTAGATTTCTATGATTTGAGAAATTTAATATCCTTATTTGACTAAACAAAATCAATCACATAATAAGTGTAATACATGTAATGTGATTTATCATTTTTTTTTAAATTGTACATCAACCACATAAACAAATACATTACACTTGTCATATAATATTTATAATTAATTCAGGTTTTAGTAAAATTATAAGCATAATCATAAAGGAGAGGGGGAGATTCTTACTCGAATCAGGCTCGGTCAGACCTGAACCAATTACATGACAAGTACAATAAACTTGTCATATGATTGGTGTACAGTATAGAAAAAATGACAAATCACAGAGTAAGTGTGATACACTTGCCATGTGATTGGATTGGTTCGATCGAATCAAGTTGGAGCAAAAAATATTCAAGAAGAGGAAGATTACTAAAAGTACTAATACTATTACTTGAAATTTTAGGCTAATAAATGGGGAGCACCATAATTGTTAACAAAGTAACAAATAGCACAGCAAGAGGGAGTGTTATCCTTTCTACTACTAATAATAATACATAATATATCTACTCCCAAGAGAAATTCTTAATCGGATCAAACTCGGCACCAATCCCTACTCCCAAATACCAACTTCCATGAACCCATCTTCAGTAGCGCACCCTCTAAACATTCCAACTGAATTGAACCCGTAAGCCACCTCCCCTTTGCTAGACACCGCAATCAGCCCTGCCTTCCCGCCCCCGTCCAGCCGCTTCTCGATCACATAGTCCACCGCCTCCTGGAGCCCCAACCCCTTATACTCCATCAGCGCCGCCGTGTCCCGGGCCAGGGTCCCGCGTATGATGGCTTCCCCTTCACCCGTGCACGACACACCACACAGGTCACAGGCATAGGTGCCTGCCCCGATCAAGGGCGAATCACCGATCCGACCCACCTTTTTGTTCATCAGGCCGCCGGTGGAGGTGGCGGCTGCGCATTGGCCTTGGCTGTCCACCACCACGCATCCGACCGTCTCGGGGGCGTACACGCTGATTGGAAGTCCATTCATTTGAAGCGGTAGGGTGTCCACTACTGAACTACAGGATTCTCCTATTGTTGGAATTCTATAATCAAACTGTCGAAATTGAATTCTGTAGTTAATCCCATGTAGGATTGATGAAAATTTTAACATTTAGTCGAACTACACCAATCACCATCACACAGTTGTATTACATTTATTGTATAATTAATAGTGTGATTAGAGCGGTTGCAACTTACCAGGATTGAATCGGCTTCTTTTGCCAATTTGAGCATGCCAACGTTGTCCTCAGTGATGAAGTAATCATTGTCAACCATCTCCACACCCTGATTAAGAAAACTAATTAAACCCTCAAACTCTAAACAACAATTCAGCTAATAGGAAAGACAACAAAATTCAAATATAACACATCTCAGAATAAGACAAAGATGGCTGTTTGGAACAAAAGTTTATAACATTATATATCAAGAATTAAAAGTTTGGAACTTCTAGAAAGTTTTGTTTTCTTGTTTTAAGAATTAAAAGAAAAAAATTACGTGTTGTTTGGCGAATTCTTCAGCGCCGGAAAAAGCAAGATAGGAATGGGGGGACTTCTCCATGACAAGTCGGGCGAGAGAAATTGGGTTCTTCACGGTGGTGACGCCGGAGACGGCGCCGCATCGCCTGCCGGACCCATCCATGATGCTGGCCTCCATCTCCACCGTCCCTTTCTCAGTCAGTGCAGATCCACGTCCCGAATTAAACAAGGGATCGGTTTCCAATTCCCGTACCTATACATACATATACACACGAGCAAGAACAAATCCTCGTTAACCAGAGCACATGCATGCAGAAACCAAAACTGGAAACGGCACGATCAGACTTCCGGCCGTTACGATCAGTCAGTTTCCCAAGGCGAGAAAAAAAGAAAAAGACAAGTTGAAAAACGGAAACAAAATAAAACCCAAGAGAGGAATAGAATTTGAGGGAGTGAGTGAAATTTTAAGAACATACGACGAGTTCAACGACGTCAATGGCGGGAATGGAGGCACGAAGAGCGGTGATGCCGAGGTTGATGCAACGAGTGAGGAGTTGCTTGGCTTCGTCCTGACGCTCCTTAGGGAGGTTCGGATCGACGCCAGCGCCGCCGTGCACCGCTATAGCCCAACCACCCATCCTGTCCTCACCGCCGCTTAGATTGCCTTAATTGATTTTCTTTGTTGTATATGTATGTACAAGGCAAGGATGGTGGGTGGGGGATTGTTTGGGTGAATTTATAGGAAGGGGGTGGCACTCCACGGATTCAGAATGGAATTCTTCATATAATTTTATTCTGCACTTGGGTTACGGCTGGCGACAGCCCTCCCACAGTTGCGATGCGACTTATGGGGAAACCTATTAATCACGCCTTCTCAAACTGTTTTCCATCATAAATTCTAATTCGAATCTAATTTGATTAAATAAAATATATATATTTTTATAATATAATATATTTAAGCCGATCCTCATGTGATTTTATTAAAAAAAAATCCATTTCTCACTTTTCCTATGTTTGTCTTCTTTTTTTTCCGTAAACCCCCTACTTTTCTATTTACTTAAATACATTGTGAAATTAGAAAAATTCATAAATATTCTATTAAAAAAAGACAAACTATTTTCATGTACTCTGTCTCTCTGCAATCTGCTTAGGGGTTTCTTTTGCATCATTGTTCAAATATCAGGAGCTTTTTTTTTGTCTTATTTTTTATGGGTTTTTTTTAAAAATTTTACGGAGAGGTAAATTATATTTTTTTAACCCCTTTTCTATTTGATAAATTCTTGTTTTCCTTTTTTAAGGAGAATGTGAAAAAACGAAAATGCATTTTGGGATTATATTTCAGGTGATCACATGGTAAGAAAAGAAGAAGTCGCATTCAGAATAATTTGATAAACGTACGATTTTGATCGTGGACAAACGAATGGCCATTAACTAGTTTCAACTTTGTGCTTGCCAACCTCATTTCCACCAATTCGCTCTCCAAAAAAAAACACCTCATTTCCACCACGTCCGGAGGAATCTAGGGATTGAGTGACCGGGGGAATTAGATTCTAAATCTTGTGATCAAGACATCGCCGAATACAGCTCCAAAGTGCCCCATTATGTGAAATGTGTGTAACTCGACATTCATGGTTTCAGATGTAGCATGCAATTAGCCGCTTTGACAGAGCTAACGCCCCGAACTTTAGCATGCATGCATGCCCTCCACTTGCAATTAAAATTTCACACTATATATTGTTTTTTCTAAATTTATTATTTTTACTTCTTTCTTTTTCTTCCTCAAACTAGTTGTGGACGCATGCGACTATGACGAGCATATACAAGGAATTATTGTGTAAGATGAAGAAAAAAAAATATATAATCATAGTGTTAGAGGATGAGAAACAAAGAAGTTTGTGAGAAGAAAAAATATGGAGTAAGATGAGATTGGAAAAAAAATTTATAATTGTGAATTATTAAAAAATATTAAAATTACTATTTTAATAAAAATTAAGAAAATAAAATTAAGGATAAACTTGGATATTAAAAAATTCGTACGATATATATATATATATATATATATATATTTTGTTATAATAGTATCAATATCACAAGATTTCTTAAATTTAATCTCAAAATTGAAGAAATTATGTGATCTCATTAATTAACACTCACTTCTGATTTCATATAACGATCAAATTAAATGAAAGTGTTAACATATTAAATACTAGCTAATGAATTTTTTCCCCAACAGTTATTTTAAAGTTAGGCCAAACTAAAGGATTTTGTATGCGAATCTCACTATCTCCCATTTATATATATATATATATATATACATGTAGGGTTTGCAAGTAAGAACGACATGTTATTTAACATGAAATATATATTAAATAAAAAAGAAAAGAAAAGAAAAGAAAGACAAAGAAAGTTGTTAGTGGCGATGGTGTCCTACGTATTTAGTTGGGATAGAGTATTGGGATGAGTAGGATGGGATAAGGATGGTGATTGGTGGATTTTTGGTTAAGAGAATGATTAAGCTGCCACGCCAGTTTTTTAGTCTTTTAGAGGATGTTGGAAATTGGAATTGCTCCAAATTTAATATTATTAAGCTAAGTAAAGCGAAGCAACTTGCGTTATTGTTAAATTTGATGATGGCTACTTGCGCATGCTACGTACGTAGGCAGACTTCTAATGCCACTCTGCGTGCATTGAATCTGGAATATCGGTACATTTTATTGACACTAGCAAAAAGATTATCGTGAACGGTTTGAATAAAGAAGAATTTGTGTAGAGATTTTCTTTTATTTGAAATAAATTGTTGGGGATCTTATGTTATTAAATGTGCTATTGAGTATAACTTTTTTTTTTTTGTCAATGAGCCCTAACTCAATTGGTAAGGGTAAAACTCCATAATTTTAGAAGTCATAAGTTCAAACCCTGACAGATGCGTAGGGTGTTATCTATTGTATAGTTAAATTTAGTCTATTGCATAGTAAATATATTGTAATAATGTTGCTCGTAAAAATAAATATTAATATCTGTGGGACAAACAATGAACCTAACCAGAGAAATTAAAAGGAAAATTTGTATTTGGTTTGTGAGTTTGATGGGCTTGATATGAAAATTTCAAATATTAATTGAAATACTTACAAACGATAAAAGGCCAAAATTTTCTTTTGAGTAAATGAATTGGAAGTAAGTTACAAATTTCAATTAAAGTTGAAAAGTGTGAATTTTGAGTATAGGGTTTTTAGAAATTGGAGGATTACGCAGAAAGCAGATATAAAGATGATTGTGATGTGAGGTAGAGAGTTTTATGGTCAAATCAGTAATCAAGATTCCTAGTGTGCGAGAAATTAGGAATCTGCTGAGATTCCTCTGCTTCTGGTGCTGGTGGGGTCAGGATCATGACATTCACGTTCACACGGACACATACACTATTGCATGTGCTTTTTAAGTTACCAATCACGTGCCCTTGCTTCTTCCCCTTCACCTCCGCTTTTTTAATTTGAACTTGTTATATTATTGGGAGAATTACACTCTTACTATCTTAAATTTAATATAATTATATATAAATTTCATATAATTTCAAAAATTATTTTTAATATAGTTAATATTTATTTTATTTAATAAATAAATTTTTATTAGTCAAAATTTATTGATATTAATAAAAAAATAATTATATTTATCCTCAATTGACTTATACTACTTTTATAGCGGTAACGATATAGCTTCTCACATGAATTAACGCGTGAAGACGTATAAGCGCAATTTGATTATAAAAATAATTTATTTGATCTGTTATAAGTCAATTGGTGGTAAATATAAGTGTTTTTTTTATTTCTTTATTTATCCTCAATTTACTTATTACTACTTTTATAGTGGTAACGATATAGCTTCTCACATGAATTAACGCGTGAAGACGTATAAGCGTAATTTGATTATAAAAATAATTTATTTGACCTGTTATAAGTCAATTGGTGGTAAATATAAGTGTTTTTTTATTTTTTTATTAATATCAGCAAATTCGGTGAATTTTGACTGATAGGGGGACTTATTTGTTAGCGACAGATGTAATTTTCCAAACTATAAGGGGTCTACATGTAATACACCTAACTCTAGGGGATGGAGGCGTAATTATCCCCTTTAAATATTTTTAAAGTACTTTCTCAAAATTAAAATATTTATACTAAAATTGAAATTATTTTCTGAAATGCATTCTGAAATATGTATTTTGTCTTAAATAATTTTTTAATTTTTTGAAATTATTTTCAAAATATTTTATGAAATATTGAAATATAAGAAATTTTTCAGTGCTTCAATAAGGTTGCCAAGGTATGGCAATGTGGATTCTATAATAATAATAATAATAATAATAATAATAATAGGGAATTAAGGGCAGACAAGACAGAGGAATTAGGTAGGGACTTTGAACGTGCGATGCCAATGTATTTGGTCCTAATAATATTCGTGATCTGTTGCTATACTCCTCGAATTCATCCTCTAATTAAATTTATTTATATTATCTCATCAATTCATATGTGAAGGACATTTTGGTGTTGAATAAACATATGTTAGTGTCCAAAGATTGATCGCAGCCAGTTCTGTCCACCAATATACAATATTATCATCAACCTCGTCCCAATATTAAATATAAAATGTTCTTTGTTATTATCATTTTTTTCCTGCTTTGGGATGAAATATTTAGATATTAGTGTTGTATTCTCATTTTGCGTATTGAGTTTGATCCACGTTTTATGTAGGCAAGTGTCTCATATTGATTGTAGACGAGGAGGTTGAACAATTTATAAGCCCTAAAGCCTCATCTCTCTAGTGAGAGACAATTTTAAGACAAAATCACGAGGTTCATATGAAATCAAGACTAACAACACCTAACACCATTTGAGTCGCATGCCGCATCATTATTAATCAACTTCTGTTCAAGTGTAAAACTACGAAGTCAAAATCGATAATACCTCGTGCAATGTGACACTTATCGGATCGCATGCCATATCACCATTCTATCAATATTTTGATCAAGTGTAAAAATACAAGCCATCCAACATTTGCTTAGGAATATTGCATTCTTACATCTTCTATTTCACTTAACATATATATATTAAAAAAAATATATGGATGTGCCACGCTCTAAGTCGTAAGGTTTGGACCTACGAAAAGACTGATTGGATAGGAAAATAAGCAAGACTTGCACAAGGAACGGAGGTGTTAGGCTTGATCCCGGCATAAGCACTCCGATGATCAAATTAAATGGATAAAAAGGTCTTTAAGTCGAACTAAAAAAATAATAAATATGAAAATCTTGACACATGAAATCTTCGTAAATGGCGGTTTTTATATCTATTCCGGCATGGGATGATGACATGTGTCTCCCATCCTGGTCGGGTTAATGAGCTTCCCTCTCGTGGGCCTGGGCCTGCACCTACGCAATGAATATTTCAAAACTGAGATAATATTAGGTTATCTGAAGAAGGCCATATTGTCCAAACATAGAAATTAGAATGGACCTCCCACTTGGGCCGCCAATCGTGATTCCTGGGAGCGGGCCTTGCGTGTCCCCATAAGCTACTACTGGAAAACAAACTTAAACCTAGCAATTTAACTTTATTGTCTCTTCATGAAAAAACCAACATCGCCTATTTAGTTACTAAATATTAGTTGGTATAATATTATTACTAATATATGTTACTTAAAAAAACTTTATCATGTAAACAAGTTATAATAATATACACTGACAATATAAATTTAATCGCATAATTATTATAATATATTTTGTTGTCATTGAACTGTCGTTCGCAGTATGCCAATAATTGTTTTAACGGACATCTCAATGGTTCAAGAACCAATCTTGTACGTAAAATATATATGCATATGTGAGTGAATATTGTCACATGTATTAACGGTTGGGGGGGGGGGGGGGGGGGGGGGGGGGGGGGGCAAAGAGTTGTCAACTATCAAAATGTAAATATCAATTTTGTCCCAATTTTTTTTATCTTTTTTTCTTTTGTGCATTCGTCTTGGTACCAAGTGAAGCAAACTCTTTCGAGTTTCCATATAAAGAACTATTTCAGCACAGTTTCAGTATTTATGTCTGAAACAAAGCACTGAAAATAGAAGCCCATGAAATTACCAAAAAAAGACGTTGAAAATCAGAAAACGGGTACCCGACCCATGATCCAGGACCACAGCAGAAGATTGGACCACATGTACGGGCCAGCCCAAAACAAGAACTACATTGCTTTTCTCATGAAATTTGAGCCACATTATTGTCACAAATCAAATCGTCTTCACAAGGTTATGTTTGGCATTTACCTGAAGATGGAGAAAGCACAGTAAGCATGCACTCCCCCCCAAAAAAAACCCATAGGATTCCCTCCCTCAACATTTATCAATCGGTTAGGAAACACAACATATATATATATATATATATATATATATATATAAATTAAAAATTTCTTTGTACATACATACATACATATAAAAATGTATATATATTAAAAAAAAAAAAAAAAAAAGAGAAAGGGGTAGTCCTTGTATAATAATTGGAATCACGGCAGGAATGTGTATCCCCTGGCAAACAAAAGAGATGGATGAAATAGCCTTATCTTCCCCACAGTCTGGTTCCAATCAAATCATTTTCCGTCTGAGGAGAGATGGGCCCTTTCTTAAATTCTTTTGCAGCCTCTGAGTTGTTTTTTTGGATTTCTGCTAACACCTTCAGTTTTTGGGTACTATATCCCTCTCTTTTTGTCCACTTTCTTTAATTCTCAATTCTCAATTCTCAATCACATTCCAAAATCTCAATTCAATTTTTACCCTCTTTCCTTTTACTGTTCGTTTCAAGAGTGTATGCTTTTACCTTGTTTTCGACATCATTAATGCTGAGATTCTTTGGTATTGTATTGTCATATCAAAATCGTGCTATTACCAAATGCCAATAACGACTTCAGCTCAAGCCTGAATTAAGAACCAAAATTCCATCCATCAATTGCCCCGACATATATATATACATATACGGACAAGTTTGCAGTTGTTATGGAGACATTTGAACCAACTCTTTTACTTAGTGGGTATTTGGTACAGAATTTGGACTTCATCGTCCTGATTTGTGTATAACAAGACCTAGTCACACCCCTTGTTGTAATCATCTCAATCTTGAACAAATTAACTAGATTAATTATTTTAATCCTATAATTAACTAGAATAATCATCCTGCTTTTTTTGTCCTTATTGCTGCCATCAATATATATCCCTTTTTGTTTCATAATTAAAAGGTGGAAGAACGACAACCAATATAGTAATTCTTTATGAGCGTGTAAACACACAAGTTCCTTACTGTTGTGTAATGTTTGGTTTGAACTATACAAAACAAAATCATTTCTCATATTCAAATCGAGAATCTACCTACATGCAAGCGGATTTGTTTTTAAATCGATTCGATTTCTTAACCCATTTTATAAAAGATTCAAAACACCCCACTTACTATCACCTTGACGTTTGCAACCATCAATTGAGTGTTTGCACTAGTTTCTATTTTCTGGTGAGAATAAAATATAAAAATTGTTATAAGTCAAATGGTTGTGAAAATTCATGTTTTTTTAAAATTAAAGTGAAAAGTTGAAAAATAATTTTATGAATAAATTACAAAAGCTAATAGGAACTACTTGTATGTTTTAGTTTGAATCAACTTATCTAAAATTATAAATTTATTTTCTGATAATTGCTTAAAACAAAGCTAACCCCCCCACCCCACCTTACCCGTAGCACAGATAGAGACATAAATGTGGACATTAGGTGGGGATGAAAGAAAAGGATTGCAAAATTTGGTCCACAAACTCTGACTTCTCATAGGAACAATGGGAAGTGAAAAAGTTGGAAGCGGCGAGTGCAGGGCAACTTGTGTGACTGAGAGGCAGTTCATCATGAAATGAAATACCTCATCGGCTAATTTCATTAACTAAACCAAAATTACAAATTAATTACCAAATTTCAATGTGCAAATTAGATGTACTCTCTGCAGCATGTGCATTGGCATCATCAATCCATTTAATTTCTTCATCAATCTTGAGGAAAATAATGATTTCACAATTAATGGCTCGTTTCTCTAACTCATTTTTAAATTGCTCTTGTTTTTTAATCCATTTCATGATTAGGAAGAATTACCAGCTACCAATATTTATTTACTACCAAGATTTATTATTATTGTTATTATTTTTTACTTTTTGTCTATTGAGTGTAACACAAGTTTAATAGAATATACCTATAACATAATAAATAAATAATACCAAAGTTAAATTTTGTTTTATTTACCATTGCATTTCATAAGAAGTATATATATGCAGTCGATTCTATTTTTGTGGCCATATCGAAAATTGTATATTTAACTACAATGAAGATTTAGAGTAGTTGAAAACGAAAGAGGAGAGTTGAGGAAAAATGAAAAGTTGAATTCGGAGCATTTAGTAAAATAATTTAATACTTTCGAAAATATATAATTGATAGAGAGAAAATAATTTTACAAAAAATGAAGTGAAAATTAAAATGAATAGAGAGAGTTGCTTATAACAATTGAAATTTGGAAAGAAGAGGAAGCTCTTGAGGGTTGAGGGTTGAACATTGATAGAAAAAGAGCAAAAGGGAAAAGGAGAGAAGCATGAGCAATGAGTAGGTCCAAAGCAAAGCATGACCAAATACACTTAAAGAAGAGGCTATTATATTTCTAAAAGGAGAAAAATATTAACTGGAACCAACTCTTCATTTCATCTCAGACATTGTCTTTTCCTCTTTAAATTATATGTGGTTTTGAAAAAATATTTAAAAAAAAAAAAAAAACACTAAAGTCTATTCTTCTAACTACCAAAAGCAGTGTACAAAAGGGCCAACAAAGACATATTGCCCTAAATCAAAAGATATTGTCCCCCAATTTCAACATTTCTCTTTGCTTTTCCCCCTCTTTGAATCTAATTTCTTTTTTTGTTGTTACTTAATTCCTCTTTTAATCACCTCTTAATCAACCTTTATTTATGCCTTTAATCATAAGAATACACTTTTCCCCTCTAATTTTCTACTTGGATCCTTCTTTTCTTTGTGAACTCATTTTGATCATCTTTTTAGCTTTCTTCTTATCCATCTTGAGGAAAAAAAAATAATTGTACTTGTCATGATCAAAATAAGTTCGAACATTCTTAGTATTCTGACATGTTATGATACTAATTAGTGTCTTTTATTCATATCATACTATTATTTTATCAAGCTATTAATTACTCCAAAATTGTTTTTTTTTTTTTTCTTGATGTCCGTTGTTATCTGGCATAGTGAAATAATTACGTGAAAAACTAAAGTTGCCTTTATCCTGCTCATTATACTGGAATCTGAACTGTTACGAGAATTCAAAAATTTGAACGTACAACATATTCATCGTTATAATTTTTTTAATTAAAAAAATTGATGTTGGTTCCGAAAAGAATCCAGCATTTATCTCTGAATGTTTCTTCCACTAGGAGGTTTATTAATAATTTGAAATAGCATAATGTAAACAAGATGTTTAAATGATTGAGATGCATACACCCACATAAGCAATATATGTGCATGCAAGCTTATTATAAGTTTCCATAAGCTAAGCTTGTCAGCATAAAGCTCCACACAAGAGAGCAAAACAATGTAAGAAGACAAAAAAAGTGTCCCATTTTGCTTTAACAAAAACCTATTGACATGCCCAATTTCCAACTCATAAAAGCCTCAATCATACAGTCAACATGGGCAGAAATGAACTGACTTTATTACATACATATATATATATATATATATATATATATATATATATATATATGTTGATATACACATACAAAAATACTTTTATGTGCAAATCTTGCTCCGATATTCACGGTACTTCAATACTAAAGCTTCATTATTATACTGATTCAATTGTCTGAGCAGTTTGTAAGCTAATGTAAGAGTTATGTATTAAATTCTGGAGCTTGTTTTTTTTTTTTTTTTTCTAAATACTACGCTATTATTACATGATCCAATACATTCTAATTTAAAAAATTAATTTAATAATTCAGATCAATAAATACGTTCAAAGGATAGAGTGAATTAAAAAACTACGATAAAAATAGGTATACACTTACATTCGTCAGACTCAAACTTTAATTAGGGCCTTAACCATGCCAATCAAATAAGGCCCTATTAACAAGTTTGGTCCATTATTCATAATTTAATTTAAAAAAAAAAAAGGGGAGAGAGAAGAATGAATAAAGGCAGGTCATGATTCCTATATAGTTTAAGGTGGTTATTAAAATAAGCAAATGCAGCATCTGTTTCTGAATGTCTTTTGTGCAAAGTAAAGTTCGACGTAGACAGAAATTTTGTTTACTATTTTCACACGAGTCCTAAGAAATTCAATAGTGTATTAATTAAATTGGTTTAATTATGTATATAATATATATGTAAGATGTTATCCGTCTAAATATTATTTAAATTCGAGGGTTATGTAAATTTTTTTAATTATGTATGATGATAATATAGTGAATAGTCCAAGAGTCAAACTCATTCATTAACATGTCATTTTAAT
Organism: Sesamum angolense; assembly: GCA_034509725.1. Taxonomy (NCBI): domain Eukaryota; kingdom Viridiplantae; phylum Streptophyta; class Magnoliopsida; order Lamiales; family Pedaliaceae; genus Sesamum; species Sesamum angolense. The sequence goes on from JACGWL010000889.1 coordinate 55,399, forward strand.
TTTAAAAAAATCATAATATAAAATAGATAACAGTTGATGCAAAATTCAGAACGTATAAATATGCAACAAATTACTAGATATTTATACGGTATATATAGTCATAATTTATTTAAATAATATAAATTACAGTGATACTTTTGATACTAATATAACAATTATTTGTTGGGATGGATGGGAGGTAGAATTTTATTATTTGTATAATTTTATAATTGTGTGAAGTGTGAGGTGGAGTGATGATGAAATGGCTCACAAAATCAGAAAACACACAAGTCTCACAGTCACAGCGACGTATCGGCTCTTGCTACGAGGTCAAACTTCACTAAGAATACCGCAAATCCAACCCCAAACCCCAAAAATCAAAATCTACTCTCAGTGGCCGACAAATTCTCCCTCCCTTCACATGCAAACAAATTCGACATTTTTCCCATCTTATTTTCCTACACCAACACCCGTCCCTTTCCCTGTCTCAACTCTCAACTCTCAAATCTTAATCTATTAACACTTACAATTTTCCTAGCTACCCCTACCCCTCATAAATACATACCACACTAAAACAGACACATGCACTCACAAGAACCAAAAGGAAATACCTACTTAAATTACTACCACTCTGCATTTCTATGTCCAAATTCTTGGCTTCAATGCCAACCATCTTCCTTCTTCTGTATAGTCCAGCCAGGGTTTTCATACCCCACCATTCTTTCAAGACAAAAAACATTCACATACATAGGATGAGACTGTCGATCATTGCCATGGATGATGATGGTCCATATGTGATACTCTTACTATGAAATGCAAAGATGGTGGGCATTTCAAATTAGAATATTCATACAAATGTTATTCCAACATATATATAAAAATTGACCTATAAAATACAAAAGGAAATAAAAGGGCTCTAGGAGGGAGATTGGAATATTATCAGAAAATTGCATTCTTTGGACTTTGAGTCGTCTGAGGCTTCATTTTCTTGGACAAAGGCTCTGCTGGTGAGGAGGAAACTGATGAAGCAACTGAGCTGCTCACTGCCCATGAATCATCGGATGAGGAGCTATCAGAGCTGAAACACACATCCATCACCCCTTTGGGGCTCCCAGGGACTGCTACTGATCCCATCTTCCTTTTGTTACTTGAGTGGAAGTCAACACTTGTGGCCACTTCTTGTATTAGCCTACAGCAATCCTCCACTTTGTCCTGTTTCAGTTCAGGGATGAATTCAGGTAAATCAAGATTGCAGACAAGGTTTCTGGAATCATGTTAGAACAACATGGGAAATGTTGCATATGTATGGGGGAGAAAAGAACAAGCAGAAACTGTGTATACCTTGTTGATTCCAAGAATGCCCACTAGCTCATCTTGATATTGCACTCCAATGCAGGGCTCTAGGCTGCTAACAACATACAGCATTGTAGCAGTGGCCAATGCAGAAGGCAGATAGGACATGAATCTGTAATCTGCAGGTAATATTTTAACCATAAGACAAACAAAAGTAGAGAAAGCTTTTCACGGAAAGATTCTACTCTAAACAAAATCAAAGTGTACTCACCAGAAACAAGAGACAGAAGTAGGCACTCGCATCTCCTAAGAAACTCCCTGCAGAGATGGCTCTTCAATCCTAGCCTCCTTGCTATGTAATCAAGAAAAGAAAGCGGGGTGACTGGATTCATCCTCCATTGAAGAGTGGAAAGAATCAAAATTTCCATTCTTTGTAAGGTTTTGGACTCAAAAACATACTTTGACTCCTCCACCTGTTAAGAAACAACCCCATCTCAGTCAAATCTAACCACATTGCAGAAAATTTGTAGTCTACGAATAAAGATTAGATTTTTCACATACTTGGAGGTCTAAAAGAAGAGGCACTTGAGTCTCCTCGACTTTAGCAGCCAAAGAAAGACAAGCAACAGCGGCTAGTTGAGTCATCCATGGCTTCTCCCTGTGGGACTGGAAGCTGTGGAGAAACCTATCCAAATAGTTAACTGCAAGAACCGCAGTGAGAGCAGAAAAAGAGTAGTGTCCAGTGACCTTAAGCATCCACTCCACTGCCTCACTCCTTGCCATAGCCAAAGATGGGCTCTCCTGAAGCCCATCGTACAGTTCATTTTCCTGCTCTTTGTTCAGCAAAGAGCTCAGCTCTTCATCTTCCACAACAAGTCTTGTTCCAAAAATTCCAGAGAAGGCTTATGGTCTGAAGAGCTATCCCCTTCTCCTTCTATCAAACAGTTTAGAGTTTCATGTACGATTTCCCCGTTCCCAATGCTCTTCCTCACAGTACAAAGCATCAAAGAAGAATTGAGGGTTGTGTTGATGATGAGAAGCCATCTTCTCCTGAGAAGAAGAGTTCCAAGAATGCGCTCATTCTAGTCAAATAAAGATAAAAGAGAGAGATAGAGATGTGCTTTCAGCCATATCAATAGGAGAAGTGGGAGTAGGAGGAATGGTTGAATAATGTTCTTTTATGAGTGATTTTTACTTTGTGCTTGTGGGCTTCTGATGCTGTGAGTGTGCATATGTATATATGTGTAATAAAGGGTGGGGGTGCGGGTGTGGGGGGGGAGGGGGAAGAGAGAGAGAGAGAGAGAGGGAGAGGGAGAGGGGATTTGGGCTTCTTCGGCCCTGATAATGAATGGGTCATGCAACACAATAACTCAGCACGTGAGTGCTTGTACGTGCGAATTTGTATGCAGAGGGCCCATCTGAAAGAGGGGCCCCACAAGCAGAGATTTCATGTAGTTAGCTGAAGTAGGGTGGATCAGCACAGTCGTGGACCATCCAATGAAATGGCACCGTCTAGCACATAACATGCAATTTACCGTATCACCCGGGGTGAGTGTGGAGAACTTACTACAAATTTTAATGCAGGTCGAACTTAATCGAGTTTGAGTTAGATATATGATAAATATGATATATTTATTATATAATTAATATATAATTTAAAAAAATGATTAATTATATAATAAATATATTATATTTATTTATAATTGATTAAATTTTAATTTTGATAATAATTTTTTAAGAACAGACCAACAAGTATAGTGAATTCCTTTTTCTTTCTTTTTTTTTGATTTATTATCTTAATATACCTTTCCTAATGAGTTAAATATACTTGTAATGAGTTAAATAATATATATATATATATATATATATATATATATAATATATATATATAAATCAAAAGTATGTAACTCTTATTAAATATTGTTCTCAAGTTATACTCATTGTATATAAAGTAATTATTAATAAATGAAACATTAATCATCTTTTATTTTTTAAATTCTTTAATTTTTTTATATATGAGATAACGTTAACGTCATTGTTGTATCTATTTTTTAGAATAGGGATAATTACGTTAACCTCCCCTGTTACTATGGGAATATATAAATCCCCCCTCTTACTATGAAAATTATATAAACCTACCTTGTTTGGTTTATTATCATTACAAATTGACCCTCTATTAGTCAAACTAACGAAAAATATTGATTTTAATCCAAATATTTATGTAATCTTCCTATATTTATAATTAGGCCTGACAAACAACCCTTCGCCTTCCTTCTCCATCAAACTTCCCTTTCATACGATAAGAACCATTTCTCCTTCCACAAGAGCCACGGCGAGAAACTCATTGGTGGTCGTGATTGATTTTCAGATTTTGCAGGCTTACAAACAAATTCACCCTCAAGTGTATTTTTTTTTAGCAAAATTTATAAAAATTCCACCCAAGGGAAAAAATAGGAAAATTAAATAAATATTTGGATTGAAATTAGCATTGACATTAGTTTACCTAATGGAGGGGCCAATTTGTAATGGTAATAAACCAATAAGGTAGGTTTATATAATTTTTATAATAAGAGGGGGGATTTGTATATTCTCATAGTAACAGGGGAGGTCAGCGTAATTATCCCTTTAGAATATATAATTCGAGTACTTTAAGAAAATAGATACAATAACACGAGTCACAGAAAAAGATTAAAAAAAAGACATCAACTCCAACAAAAATAAAAAGGAAAAAAGAAAAAGATAAAGAAGGGGAGAGAGAGAGGATAATATAGAGTAGAGCGGCGTCATAAAGAGCTTCATAAATCAAAGCTGGAGCACAGCAGGCGCGCCTATTGCCCCAAAATCCTAAAAATGTCACGCCTTCACTTTTTTACTTAAATGAATTCTCTCAATTTATATAATAATAATAATAATAGATTTCATTTGAATCTTCAATTAATAACAAGTATTTATTTCCCTAAATTGAAGAAATAATGAGTGAGCAGTGAGCACGCTTTTCTCATCAGCTGCCAAAAAGGAAAGAAGAATACAGTAATTACTTTTTACTATTTTCAACGCCTCTTTTGCGACTTACTTCTTTCTTTACCAAAAGCGTCTATGGGTAAAGCAGTTGCAGCCCTTACCCTATTTCAGTATTTTCCTTTCACAACCAACATTTTAATTTTTAAACGTCTCTTCCTCATCCCATTACACAACAACATTCAATGTCATCCTTCTTTTTCACTCCCATGATATTTAAAATAAATACTTTTATAAATTACGTTATTTATTTTTTGTAGAACTAAATATATAAATAAGAAAAAAGAATAGGTCAGTTATATCTCTCTCTTTTTTTAAATATTATTATAATTCCAAATACACTTTCATTGTTTGAAAAAAGCAAAACCCCTCGAATGAAAATTAATTATATAATACTTAGATGGTGATATAAAAATTACTACTTTAACCTTGTTAATTTTTTTTCTTAAATAAATCTGAGAGTGAGTTAAGTAAATAATCAATTGAAAATTTTAGTTTATAAAAATATTTTATACAATTCTAAAAAGTATATAAAATTGTAATTCATAATTTAAAATGACACTTTGCGTTATTTACCCGAAAAATTTAGATATAAACTTAATGGAACGGACTCGTTGTTACATGAACATTAAAATAAGAGGGCATTTGTAATTTTCAAACAACGATTATATATTTATAATTATGCAGGAGAGCGGCTGTAATTTACTCAAAACAAAATGCATGAGAAAAAAAAAAATCATACTAAAAAGTAGTTATAATAGATCCATGAGTGGGAAATTAAAAATAACTAATTAATTTAAATACTTTAATAGAAATAATAGATCAAAATTAATTTGAACATAAAAAAGCCATTTCCAATAATATATAGTATAGATAAATACTCTAAAATTATTGCAACCGTATTTATGTTTTTACCGTCGACAGTGACAAGTTTTACCTAATTTCCGTTATTTTTATATAATATTTCATTAATGATAACATGGCAATATCTTAAATATTGCATTTTTAGGAAAGAAGTAAAAGATGGCAACAAGCTTATCAGTTCAAATTTTTTTAATTGTTGGTGCTACAATAAAAAAAATTAAAATCAATATATGAAAAATAATACGAAATGGGTCAGCGCGCGCAATCGTTAACAGCTAAATCAATTCTAAAAGGGATTTATGCAATTTTATCTATATACTATTGCAAGTGAGCAAATTATCATCCTATAGAAACAATTTATCTCCCTATGTAATGAAGTAATTTGCTTCATTTTGAAGAATACAGAGAGATAAATCGTTGTATTTTTAAAAATCATAAAGAGGCAATTTTTAATAAAATTGGGAAAATACACAAGGCATAAATAATGGGAAAATTGGGATTGGGTGGAAAAAAAAGTAAACAAAAAAAATAGAACAATCAATAATAATAACAATAAAGGATAATTATATTTCTCTCATATGAGATTTGGTATAATTATATGTAAATTTTTTAAAGTTTGAAAAATTATAACTAGTACCACTAAAGTTTCTTCAGTCTAACAAATGGGTTCATCTATTAGTTAAAATCTACTGAATTTGTTGATCTTTAAAAAAAAAAAAAAGAACTGAATCAAAAATCGATATTTACACTCAATTGGATTATTACTAACTTATTGTAGGTCAAACAAATCTTTTGTGACCAAATTACCTTATAATAGTGAAAATATACATATGAGGATTATAAGGATAAATTGATCATAGAAAAAAATTATTTGGCCTGGTGTAAACATAAATTTTTATCCGAGATTTTTATTAATATCATCAAATTTAATTAAATTTTACTCATGGATGTACTTATTTATTTGACGAATGCAAACTATAGGGATACTAAACGTAATTTTTTAAACTATAAGGATCTATATATAATTATATAAAATTTTAGGAGAGAAAATGTAATTATCACTAATAATAATAATTATAATTGATGGTTTGGGGAAATAGAGGCAAAAATGAAGTAGTAGGTAGGTAGGATGAGGAGTTGCTTTCTTTCTTTTTCTTTGGCTTGCTTTTTCTATCTTCTCCCCTTCCTCTCTCCTCCTGTTTTTAGAGGCTCAGTCTCCAATGCAGCCCCTTAACCTCAACCTCAACCTCAACCTCAACCTAAACCTACATATATTTTAGACACAGATAGAGCGACAACAATAGGACTACCACTACTACTACTGCTACTGCTGCTGCTGTTCATTTTTTGTTGTTTGGAGAGAGAAAAAGAGTGATTAATAATGGTGTGTTGAAGTTCATGAATCTGCCTTTCAATGTTTTGTTGCTTGCATTGCCGCTGGTTGTTGGTGATTTCATTGATTACAGCCCTAATCCCATAATTTGTAGGCTGTATAATTATATCTCACTCAATAACGCCTATTATTATAATGGATAAACAATTTTTATTATATAGTAGACAAATTCCTGCTATATAGCAGATATAACCTATGATGCATGGACACGGACACGGGGGTACAAAAAATATAAAAAAATTAGGACACGATACGACTATATTATTGGCGCATAAACTGTTATTTCTACGAATAGATCAAACACGACTTTAATTATTTTTCACTTTTCATAAAATAATTCATCTTGTACATATGTGCAATTAAGTATGGTTGTGCCCAAAACCACACTATATATATTACAATTTGTTGATTAGTTATGTGTTTGGGTAAATGATGAATTGTGGTATTATGATTAAGGTTCAAATGAAATTTTGAGAGCATCAACAATTATCAGACCAATCACATTAAAATAATGTAAAAAAATTATATATGTATCAGTCCTCATGTGAACTAACAAACATGGAGTAAAACTTCATGATAAATAATAATTAATTGCGAGTTTGCAACTATTTATTGATTATTGGTCTTTATTGCATCATGTGAAATCAAAATATTAGTTATAGCTATAACTACAATAAATATTCGATCATAGTTAAGAACTATGACAAATACTTTGACGTTAAGACACGTCAAATGTTCTTTAATTGTAAACAAATTTAAGTTTTTATATTAATTTATTTAACTATAATTCATAATATTAATTTATCATGATTTTTTATTTGCAAAATATGAAATAATATATTTTCTTAGTAAGATGACTGGACATATCAAGGATTGAGGTTGATCTAACTTAAATAAATAAAATTATAGATAATAACATTTACCCTGACTTATAGTGTAATTACAAAACTACCTCTACTTTTTGCATAACTATACATACACAAATAAAAAATATCAACATCATTATACCAATATTTCTTTTCCATTTTCCAACCCCAAAAAAGCTGATGTCAACCAAAACATTCTTGAAAAATCCAAAATGTCGATATTGACTTGGTCAGATATTTATCCTTTTTTTTTTTTAAAGGTTTCGACGGATGTTTTCATAATTACCAAACTCCAAGAGGGGCACATTAAGCATATATATCCAAGACTTTCCTTAATTAATTACTATTAATATGCTAGTTAATTCCCAAATATGTTTCAAGTATAATGAAAAAGTAAATAAAATTAATTTCTTAAAAAAGAAAAAGAAAAATGTGATTGAAAATTTTAGAAATGTGGAGTGTGCATGCAATTATGGCGTTGGTGTACAATGTGGTATGGTCAAAGTTAGATGAGTTGGGGACTCCCCACTTTTCCCTGCGCTCATCAACCTCAGAAAGTAGCGCACTGCGATTGCATGCTCCCCGTACTTTCCTCTTCTTTTATGTGTATATGTAAATCAATGTTGCGGGACCAGCTACACCCTTTATTGGAACTCAACAATACTCTTCCGCCCATTCATCATCTTCCGCCTGCATGGCTATCCCTACACCGTACGATCTTAGCTGATCATCACACCACTCTATCAAACAGCAATCCCATATTTATACGGTGTATTGTATCCACTATTTTGTTGAGGGGTCCACTTAATAGCAGAATTTTTAGAAGCACACCCCCACCCCCCAAAAAAAAAAGGAATTATTTTGCTACTTCCACACTAATTCTGTCTCTATTTATGTTGTTTCTTTTATAACCAATATTGTGTGCTAACAACCTCATTAATTACTATATGTTCGTTACATTTGTGAAATGAGCAATTAATTATTGTAGGCCAGTGTTGAACCATCATTATGTATAAGGATATAAATTACAACCGATTTTCCCAAATTATAAGGATACTTTTTTTCGTAATTTGAAAAATTATAAATATTACATTCGAAATTGACGGTCTGTTAATAAATACCTTCGCTATAATTTTTCAAATAATAAGTCCGTTGTAATCCACCTTATACATAGTTTGTATCATTTATATTTGAAGAAGATATGACATGAAATAACTAGTATAAACCACACTGTCAAATCTAATAGTGTTTGATTTTTATTCTAAATTACATTGCATCGTCTATTTCAATTAACATGTATAATATCTTTCCTTAATTAAAATAAATGATGTAATTTTTATACGCATGGCATGCATATGTTAAATGGAACAGAAGATGCAATAGAATTGAAAATCATATTCAGTAAATCACGTCATCTACAATTAATTAGGAGCATGATTCCCGACATCAATTTTAATGAAGCGCAACTATAAAATAATTAAATCATTAAGAGGATGGCTGCGAGGTGAAATTATTAAAATACCCTTAAGGAAGCTGATAGATTTAGCTCGGAAGAGCAATGAAATCAATTTTCATGAATTACCAGATAGTATAAATATGGCCTCCTTTTGTGGTGTGTGGAATTCAGAGACTTTGCGCAATATCTAATTTATATATATGTCGTGCATATATTAATTTTAAAAGATATAAGTCAGAATTTGCTCATAAGACTTTTTTTTAATAAAAAAGATTCAAATTCATTTAAAAAATTTGGGACAGTAATTATAGTCTCCTCCCATGGGTTTTACAATTACACTTAGATCTCATGTGATTTGAAAAATTACATTTAGTGCCTCTAAGATTTGCTTTATATCTAACAAATAGGATCATCCATCAGTTAAAATTCACGAAATTTGTTGATATTAATAAAAAAAATATAAAATTGATATTTACTCTTAATTGCCTTATTATAAATTTATTGTAAATAAAAATTTTCAAACTACATAAAATTATATATTATTACATCAAATATCGAGAGAAGAAAGTGTGAATTATATGTAGGGGGGATGGATTGAATAAACCTAAAAATCCAGCTGTGAGCGGTGGATCCAAGTCATTGCGGGTTGGGCCACATATAATCAAAGAGTCTGTTGACAATAATAATGTTTGCTCGCATAATTATGGCAGGGTTTAAAGATACTGCTCATTATTATGGCTAATTAAATGTTAATCTTTACGAATAATAGCAGTTGCAATTGACCAAATGAACTCATTCTAATCATTAATGTTATTAGCTATATATGCGCGCAGGAGTTGACCTCCTTTTATTACCCGTCACTTCCACCTTCTTACTTACCTATTTTAATCTCCCATCTTTTTTTAGTGATATTTCTTTCCATTCATATGAATTTATTGATTATTATCTATATGTGTTTTTGAGATATTCAATATATGTAGACTATATCATAAAATAAATTATTGATATTACAACATATATGTTGTCCAACAATTTTAAAACTTAGTCTAAATAGTACCTAAGTAGGTAGTTTTTTTTTTTTTTTTGTAAATTCTTCATAAAATTATTCCTTCTAAATGTGATACTTTTAGCGAAAAATAACTGTCATATATTGATTTCAAAACTTACACCTAAATGATTTCGTACATTTTCAAGTTTGGATCCCTTAAACACATTTAACCAAATATATGGAGATTCTTGTTGAGGTTTTGTGGATTATAATTTGCGTTCAACAGCGTTATTTTTAACAGTATTGATGCTTGTACTGATTGTTCAATATTAACAGTACTTAAAATATGAAGAACGATTTAACGGAATGACAAAATTATGGGTATTGCTCCGGCCATTTATTCTACTATCTTAAAAGAAAAGACACGTAAGTATGTGAAATATTTAATGAAAAAAAATAAGACAAATAGAGAGCCAATTATTATATAATGTGATGAGGAGGTGGTGTCCGTACACAAGGGAATTAACAGAGGGAGTACATGTAATAAATAGTATTATTAAATAGAGAGCATAAAGAGAAAACTTTTTCCATATATTTTGGGAAATTAAATGGTGCAGTGTGCTCAGTGCATTTGTAACTATCGGTCTCCCATTAAACAATCATAAAACACAGGCTACAGCCACAGCTCCACCTCCACCGTACCTATATAGAATCAATTATGCAATTCCTTTCTTAAAAATGGGTCAGCAGTAACACCAAAATTTCACCCCTTCATTCACTATTTCCCTCACCTCACCTGCTTTTAATATATATATATATTTTGGGGGGTTGTGTGGGGGATGAGTTTCATGAAAAGGAGCAAAATTTCCAATTTCTTACACTTGTTTTGGGTATGAATGGAAGCAAACCTAAACCTCAAAACCGGCTCTTGTTCATGACTAGACACAACAACAAGCGCTTGTACGTACCATGATTTCCAATGTTACAGCCACCCGGGTTTGGCCTGATGTTGATGTGCCAGGCCAGCTCCCAAGACTCCAACCTGGAATTCTTTCTTTTTCTTTTTTTTTTCTCTCCCTTATTTTATGAATTTCATGTGAAAATATGCAAATTGCAGTGTCTATGGTAGTATATCACACACACACACACACACATATATATATATATATATATTGATATCAAATGATTCTCATTATTAATAAATTAAGTTTTCCAGTAAATCTTTGTTTAATAATATGATATTATAAGAAAAAATCCATCAGTAATTAAATATTTTACTATTAACACTCTATAATTAATTTAGTTTTTTTGAATTCTATACCAACATTACATAATAAATATATTACATTTACTATATACTTAAGTTAGATCTAATTAAATTTGATTTGAGTAAAAAATTTGAAACACGGTCGAGGGAGAGGGAGAGGGAGAGGGAGAGGGAGGGACGGTAGGTGTGGTGGTTCGGAGTTGGAAATCTTTGGCTATTGTGTTGTCCAAGTGTGATGTGACCCATGCTCCAGGACAATTTGCTTAAACAAAGTCATAGGGGTAAATTGGCTGCCGTACCATAAATTATTGTCATAATCGGCTCTAGTCCCATCCCTCATCTCCCCCTTTTACAAAACAACCTTAAATACATATGCCATCATTTTCACCACCATTTCCTTCCCATTCATATATATTTTACAAATTGCTTCATGATAAAAAAAATGTTTTAAAGAATAAAAGTTTCAAGATCAGTCAGCAATTGGTTTGTGCTAACAGTTGGTGTCACTCTCCTGCAAAGGAAATGTTGATTCCTTACAACTTTTGTTAGGAAATAATAGCATGTTTGGTGGGGATCATGCTGGCAAGAAAAATTGAATTACGCCAACTTACGTTATGGTCTGTTTATTAATTTTCATAAAATAAAGTTTTGATCTTTTACGACAATATGTTGATTTAAAAAACATGAGGGCATACAAAGTCGACATACGATTCGTCTTTATAGTTTGTGGGATACTACATGGTCTAATTTTTTATTTTTAAGTACCAAATTACAAATAAATGTTGTAAATTGTGAAAAGGGGCGGGATGGAGGTGTTGTGCAAGTTCTTTAACTGATAAACGTAATTTTCATAAGACATATAATGTGACCAGAAACATTGCATCATTAAAAGAATCGCGTGGTAATAATGAGACCAAAGTAGCACTCATCAAACTACCACTACTTAAGAGTAGCCAGAGAGCAACCAATTCCAATGATTCACTCACCAACAAAACAGGTACATCTACGTACTCCAATCAATTTCCTGTCTCACAAAATAAATAACACACGGACTTATAATCTACCACATTCAAAAAACTCGGCGCCCCTTGTTGGAACATGGGCGGGCAGGCTGCTCAATTCCGTTACACTTCACAATTCCTCTACTTATATTGCAATTTACTCTTTAAAGAAGACGGATTCAACACTGAGAAAAAAGAACACGATTAACTAGAACAAACGTTCGTGTAATTTTACCCAGATCACATCATATCAAGGTGCGATATGAATTCACTAATTTGAATTAGTATTCTTTGATTATGAAATTACAAAAATTTCGACACGGTTTTAAATTCGAATGGCCTTTAACATTAAAAATTTATAATTGGGTCAGTACGTACCCCTATAATTCTAAGGAATTGGTTTTTCGGCTACACGAAATGCTTTTAGATCGAGCAGTCATAAAGGAAATTTTAATATCTGTTTAAGAGCTTTCAAAGTTACAAGACAGCTTATAGTACAATAGGAAATGCCAGTTGGCCCGGCGGACAACTTACAAACTATATTGATCATCATCATCATGCATGATGTTATTACTGTGTATTGTTATAATTATGATGTCGGAAAACCAGAATCTACTGATGACAATAGATAACCTGAATCATTGTTTCATTGTTAATGTACTCTCTACCCATGATTTGCATCACAGCTCTGGTATGGTAAATCAACAGCACATTGCTAACTTCAACCAGGTTGTGTGAAACCAAACCATTGATCTTTCTGTCAAAAGGGAAGTTTTTAATTCGATCAGGTTCGACAACACCCAAGTTAATTATACTCGACGTGTAATTGGTTAAATACAATCAAACCTAGTCTGGACACAATAATTTGTGTATCGGACAATGTGGAAGCTAACAATGGTCTGAACAGAAAAGTAAAATGAGGAGTCTTGGACAAGGGCATTAATAAAGCCAAAACTGTCAACTTGCTAGTTGTTCACCATACATATGACTGTGGAAAATGAAAATATCCATAATACTATGAACGGACATCACTAAAATTACCTTTGTTACTGCAGTTAATTTGAAGGCGAAGTTTTAGATATATGAGTGTATGTGTATCAATGAAACTAAACTTGCAACAAATAATTAGATTTGATTTTCAACAAATCTTCAATGCCTTACAAAAATGTGAGGGGCCCACTATTTTAGAAATCCAAACAGTTATTGGGCTCGAGGATGTTTGGATGTGAAAGGTCCACTATATTCAGAAAATTGGAAGCCCAATCTGATGGTTTTGGGCTCGAGTAGCATTTTTTTCTCATTCACTGGAAGCCCAAATCGTATCGACATTCGTCCTATTATTAAAAGTAAATGTATGTAGGAAACAAAGAATCAGTGAGTCAAACTCAGGTCAAATTTTCTGTAGTTTAAAAAGAGGAAAAAGGACCATATAAAAAAAAAAAAAAAAGAGAGAGGAAAAGGGACAAAGTCAAAATGACAGAATAGTAGTATAAGATTAGGTATTAATTAAGGTTGAACAAAGGTTACTATGATTTTGTCCATAAATCAGAATAGTGGTGGTTCCAAGACCAACGTCAACTGCTTCAACTCTTCCTAACTACTCCTTGATTAAGACTTTTATTTATTTATCTATTTATTTTTGGAGCTGAAAATGAGAAAGGGTGGCATTAGGGGTGTCAATTGTCCTTGCCCCAAAATAAGGGGTGTCTAATAATTGTTCACTTTAGTTTAACATTATACTATTGTCTTTCGTATTTAACAGACTTTTTTTTTTTTTTTTTGTAAAAATGATTATTTTATTAAAATTATTTTGCTTCAAAGTGTTGTCGATATGTATTGAATTTTATAATTGATTTAAAAATATATGAATATTTCTCTCGTTATATTTAATAACATTATGTACGCATAATTGAGTGCCTCCATTGCTTGTTTATAAAGGGGGCGGGGGGGTGAACTCGGGTCTACTGGGTCAGACCCTCACCAACGAGTTTTGTAAGTGGGGTGGGTTGATCTCGAGTCCACCCCAACCCATGCTATATTTGCTCTGCGATCACTAGAATTATGCTTGTGCTATGTGTGTCAGCCAATATCCCTATAACTGATTTATTGTCATCAAGAATCAAAGACCTAATTATGTGAGAATCATTCCAATATAGGACATATGTAATTGTGACTATGTGGGACCTTAGTTACTAAGCCATATTAATTGGTGGTAGTAACTTTTTTTTCTTTTTCACAATTCAATTGTTTTAAAATATGATTGTTTGAGTTGTTTGATCTCAAAGTTCGTTGAATCATATATTACATGTAACTTTATTTGATTTGTCAGCACGTGATATTAATTAAGAATTTAAAATATTAAAAGTCTAATTAAAATATTATGCAGTTTATAATGAGTATCTTTCAATTAAGCAATACGTACCGAATTATATAATGGTGTGATTATTTTATTTAAATTTTGTTAGAACCTCTTACCAAAGTCTTCTATTTCAGTATTTTACCTAGGAAAAACTAATACTAAGAGTGGGTAGAATTTGGTTAACTTTCTTGCACCATTTAACTCTTAGGAATTAGTGTTTCGTCATCTTAATTTCCACGAGTATTTCATTTCACTCTTAAACACATGTTGTAAATCTACTGACCTATATTCATTCTTAAAAGGATGATATAATGTCTATAACCACTCACTTTATGTAAATTCATGTCAATACAATAAATCAGAAATTTTAAAAATTATTATTATTTTTAAAAAAATATATATTTAAAGTGAATAATTAACAAGGTATAAATAATTAGTGAGAGAAGAGAAAGATACGTGTAAGTTGAGAAAATACACAAAAAGTTAAAAAAATTTGATAAACTAATAATAAAATAAACAAAACACTAAAATGCCAGACCAAAATATTTGAGGATATAAAAAGACCATCTTAAATAATAATAGAGTTTAGAAATTTATATATAAGCCTTTTAAATAGTTTTAGGCAATTTTTATGTATCTTAGAATTGACATTTACAAATTGAATAAAAAAAAAAAAAAAAAAAAAGTGGCTTGACGCTTTGCTCAAGGTAGTAAATTCAAAGTGGGAGAAGGCAATTTAAGATTGATACTACAATTTTTATATTCATATTATAGTTTTAGAGGAAATGAACACTTTACTTTTATATTTAAAATTTTATTTAATATTATTTTTTTGTTGTACACAAAGAACATGGAATAATATATTCGTTTTCACTCATGTATAGTTTTTATTTCCTAAAATTTATTTTACTATTTTGTATTTCAATTGAATCCGAACACTATCTTTTACTAGCATTAATATAACATAAATTACATACATAACACAAGAAAAAAAAGAAGAAAAAAATATTGAGTTTTTGTGAGCCACAAGCAACAAGAACAAGCATTAATCATATGGGAGGGAGTCTTGTATGCTTTAGCAGCCATAGTTGAATAACTCTACATCACGAACATAGAGTTCAATTCGTGGGGGTATTAATCATCATTACTCCATTTGCCAACCCTTGAAAGATTATAAACTCACCCAAAAATATAGAAATTAAGGTCTAAAATTGGGATTAGGACCTTAATTAAGTTGCATTTTCTTACATTTTGAGATTAGAAGTTAAATAAATCGGACAAAAAAAAGAAGAAAATGATTTTGGGTCAAATCAAATGAAAATATAGTCATATTTAGGGCATATGGATATCATGTAAGAGGAATTGAATATGGAGTGGAACTAGAGGGGAAGCTAACACTCAAGCAAATAGAACAAATGGGATTGCCCACACTCAACTCCTAACCCAACCCCAGATGCCTAATGATGATCACAAGAATTTCCTGTCTAGAAAAGACAATCCGAAAGTTAGAACAAAAAGCCCTTTTTGGCGAAGTCCGAATTGATTTCCATTTTCCAGTCCGTTTCTCAGAATCAAGAAAGAAGACAAACTGATTTCTGCAGTTGCCCACCATAAATAACACCGTCAAAGCTTTCGCCTCCGCCGCGTGCCCGCCTAGAATGGGCCAGTCAGCTTCTGTGTCGAGGCCCAGATCCTTCAAGTCCGCCGCCGTGATCTCCCCGCCGGCGATGGACACGGTTTCAGCAAGTCCTGGTGGGGTTACGTCTGACTTGGATGACGCCGTCGCTGGAGACGACTACACGTTGAATCTCCCAGATGAATGCTTGGCCTGTATTTTCCAGTCACTTTCCGCAGGGGACCGGAAGCGCTCCTCCTTGGTGTGCCGCCGCTGGTTGAGAGTCGAGGGGCAGAGCCGCCATCGTCTCTCTCTCAACGCACAGTCGCAGCTCGTAAACGTTGTTCCGGGATTGTTCTCTCGCTTCGATGCGGTTACTAAGCTAGCCCTAAAATGTGACCGCAGATCTGTTAGCATTGGCGACGATGCGCTGGTTCTGATCTCGCTCAAATGCAGGAACCTCACGAGATTGAAGCTTCGGGCCTGCCGCGAGCTCACCGACGAAGGGGTGGCTGTTTTCACGGAGAATTGCAACAACTTGCAGAAATTTTCTTGTGGGTCTTGCACCTTTGGGGCTAAAGGGATGAATGCCTTACTCCAAAATTGTGCTTTTCTTGAGGAACTGTCCGTTAAACGGTTGCGTGGCATTACTGATGGTGCTGCAGCTGAACCGATTGGGCCAGGAAAGGCTGCCGGAGCTTTGAAAATGATTTGTCTGAAGGATCTTTACAACGGGCAATGCTTTGGGCCGCTGATTGCTGGGGCAACGAATTTGAGAAGTTTGAAGTTGTTTAGGTGTTCTGGGGATTGGGATAAGTTGCTTCAAGTTATTGCTGATAGAGTTAATGGGCTTGTGGAGGTTCACTTGGAGAGGCTTCAGGTTAGTGATCTTGGTCTCTCGGCTCTTTCACATTGTGCAAGTCTCGAAATACTGCACTTGGTAAAAACACCAGAGTGTACTAACATTGGACTGATGATGATCGCTGAGAAATGTAAGTCGCTTAGGAAGCTCCGTATTGATGGATGGAAAACTAATAGAATAAGTGACGATGGATTAATTGCTGTTGCTACTCATTGTCCTAATTTGCAAGAATTGGTTTTAATCGGTGTGAATCCTACGCATTTGAGTGTAGAGAAGTTGGCTACAAATTGTCAAAATTTGGAAAGATTAGCGTTGTGTAGGAGCGAAACTGTGGGAGATGCAGAGATCTCCTGCATTGCTGCAAAATGTATTGCGTTGAAGAAGTTATGCATAAAGAATTGTCCAATCTCAGATCATGGCATGGAAGCACTTGCTGGTGGCTGTCCTAATTTAGTGAAGGTTAAGGTTAAAAAGTGTCGTGGGGTGACCTCAGAGGGAACTGATTGGTTGAGGTCAAGTAGAGGTTCACTTGCAGTGAATTTGGATGCGGTTGAGCCTGACCTGCCTGATGCAGGCATTAACGAGCAGGAAATTGGTGGTGCTGATATTTGGCCAATTGATGGCCTAAACGGGGATGTTAATGTTGCATCAAACAGTACGGGGAGGTCAACATGTTTTAAGATGAGGTTAGGGTCTTTTTCAGGGAGGAGCTTGGTGGCTTGCACCTTCAGGAGGTGGTCAAGCTTTGGTGGCAGGTTCCGTAATAATTTGGGAGGAAGCAACGCTGATTAGCAGTGGAGAATCTGGTTCGCCATACTTAATGTGCATGTTATTGATGCCTTCCTACATTCATTTCCATCGAAAATTTAGACCAACCTTACCCCTCCTTGTTTGTTAAGTGTATCCTCGTGATGTGAGATCGGTAACATTGGTTTCGTAGGTTAAATAGGAAAGGAAACACAGCACTGGGATCTCTTTGTTGTTGAATTTATGCAGGATACTATAATGACTTGCATGATTTTTCCTTCTTTAGAACTGCCGAAGATGTCATCATATGCTAGATAATTTGGTGCTGAATCTTACTAATGATTCCAATACTTTCAAGGTGGAGTTGTGAGGACAAGTGATAGTCTGTCATTCTTTTGTTAGTCCGAATTTCTGCATATGGTCACTCACAATATATAAAGCAATTCTTCACCGGGATTAGTAGTGAGTGATGTAGTCAGAATGAACGGCTCCAATCCTCCATGTATTTTATGAAATTAATGTTCATTTTCCTCATTTGTGTCACCTGGTGAAACAAGCACTGAATACTGATGGTCACTTCTCTCAGTCCTTATATCTGGAATGACATCATTCATAATTCTATGTTTCCTGTCAATCCACTTTGGTTGGTTTAAGCCAACTTTGGCATGTTGGTTCGTCCCAGAATTTGTGCTAGGAAACAAGCTGAATGGTCGAAAGATTTTGCAGAATTGTTCCGTCTAGTTTTCTCACTAGTTCATAATTATGTAATAATCCTGAGATGTTTTTCATCCATCAAACAGAATAGTAAATCAGAGAGGGAATATAATGCAGTTATTGTATCCATCTTAATTAACTGCTCTGAAAGCACTGATATTTGGTAATGAATGTTTATTCCAAAATTTTAACTTAATACAGAAACAGTGATTGTATCTATATAGGAAGTAGAGCAGTGAGCTAATAACCAGAAAACTGGAAGTTGAACAGTCTCTACATCTGGAGCAAATCTCAGTTCATTCATCTGTCTTCTTTTCTTTCTTTGCAGGTGGTTTTTGGTATATGATTATTTGGCTTAAGATTGTGCCATTGGTCATAATGCCAATCACAGAGCCCAAAACCACTGAAAGAAAATAAAAATAAAAATAAAAATCAAATAGTTAGTAGAAGATAAAACAGCTAAAAGATTATATGATATTATGGTGTAATTCCATGGCAGAAAGAACAGAAAATATGATTTATAGGGTCTCAGTTCAAAGATCACCATATAAACTCACCCTCCAGAGTTCATTAAAGAGGTCAGAAAGCTAAGAATCTTACGCTGAAACAATCTAAGAATTCAACCCACCTTGAAGCTTTTGCCCAAATCAGTGGAATCCATGCAAAGAAAAAGATTGCATGCTGGGAAGCGGAAGCCTGTTCAATTCATTTCAATGAGAGTTTATTAGATACTCCATTTTAGTGAGATGGGTTGTATAGGTAAAGTGATGGGCCTGTTCAATGAAACGGGCCCAACTGGACAAGCCCATTAGGACACCCATAATTTGTGACCGTCGGTTGCCTCTCTGTCAGTTTTAACAGTTAAACAAACAGAAAAATAAGTCATGCGAAAGAAAAGGCGTTTACGGTTTCCTCTCTATAATACTGTTTCTCTTTCTAAACTCTTTTTCCCAAAATTTAAATAAATTAACCCAAAAAAAGATAAATAAGTAAATCTAAAAAAAAAATAAATGAATATGGGTGGCGGAGCAGGCGTTGCCGACGACAATACCGCGCCGTCTGCCGTCACGCAATTCAGCCACGCCGTCTGGCGGCGGTACCAGCACTTGCTGGACAAATCCACGCCCCTGGTGCTGTACCGATGGATCTTCCTAGCGGTGATCGCCTTCGTATACGCGCTGCGCGTCTACCTACTGCAGGGGTTCTATATCATCACGTACGGCCTGGGAATCTACATCCTGCAACTGCTGATTGCGTTTCTGTCGCCGCAGGTGGACCCCGAGATCCAGGAGCTCACTGATGGCCCCTCCCTCCCCACGCGCGGTTCCGACGAGTTCCGCCCCTTCGTCCGCCGCCTCCCCGAGTTTAAGTTCTGGTGAGATGAGATCTCTATTCTTCATCCATTGATTCTGCACTTGATTGTCCGTGATTGGCGTTTCTGTGTATCGCACGTACCTAAATCAAGTTGCAATTAAATTAATCGAGTCTTATGCTTTCTCTAGGATGTATAAGAGTCTATTATAGACCAATTTGAGGCTGACGAGATGAGTGGAAAACTGAGGCACCTTGAGTTATGTGGTGTGCCTTGGGAATGATTTTTGAGTTCAGATCATACGTGTGGGTAATTTTAGCTGGGAGAAAACGTATCACAGATTCGAGTGTCAATCAGCTATGCACCTTGAGATGTTGGGCTAATCGGCTGGTGACCAATTTTTTCCTGTTTGTTTGAAGATTTCATAGGACGAATACAAGGTCTTTTGGTCATGTGAGTATGTGTTTGGACATTAAGTGTTGAGAGAAATCAGTGTCTCAGATGTATCTTTGTATTGGTTTAGTTAGTATACTGAAATGGTGAACAAAGGACTGGGAAAATGTGGAAGTGCTCTTGACATTCACTGAAACTTTAGGGTGATCCTAGTCAATTCCATAATATTTTGACATGAACAGGTTTGTCTTGAGCAAACCTTATTATTTAACCAAGAATGTTTCTTTGATTATTTTATTATCTGATGAAGTATTTCTAGTTTCATACATGACGAGCCAAACTCTTTGAATTAAGAATGGCTGTGAGAACCGAAATGATTTAGGAAATGGAGTAGAAAGAGAAAAAAGATTGAAAGCTGAAGGAAAGGGAGAGGAAGAGAAAAAGGAAGATCTTCATGCATTTGATTGGCACATCTGTCGATGGTTGGAATTGGCATCAGAGTTTAATTGAGAATTCAAAACTAGGTATTTAGTAAATGTGCTCAACCCGAAAAAGAATGGTTGAGAAACCTAGTTGCTCATGCTTTACTCCTAGGTAATTGCTTGTTTGTAAGGGAATAAATATTTGGAATGAGAATACTTAGTATCAATGATTGCAGCAGGGGACTTGATTAAAGCGTGCAGAGGGAGAAAAATATGGTGACTAACTACTTTATCAAATTATGCTTGATCCCCGACTATTTAGTCCGTGAGTGTTAAAGCAAATCATGGCTTGGACGAGTTCTTTTACCCATATGTGAAACATATTCCGTCTTTGACTGAGTCCATGCAACTTGAGCCTATTTTATATGTTGAAGCAAGGGTATAAATACAAACATCATTAATGTTCTGTGACAAGAATATAGTGGTATATGTGATATCACTAAATTGAGGTCGCAATTTGAATCAGCTCAGACTTGTGTCCTGAAAATTTTGAAATGACAGCCAATCTAAGTTTGAGTTTTCAATGTGTCATACTTACTTTGGGTTTCTTACTTGAAATTATAATGTCTAATTACTCTAATATATATTTTAACTTGTACCAGTATCAAATGTCAAATTCTATTTCTTCAGGACTTCAAATTTCATAAGTCACTGTCTGATTGCTATCAACATCACCTCTTTGAAATCCTTACATAGCCGTCAAGTTGACCGCCTGGTGAAATTTCCCTCTTTTCCTCCTAATTGACTCCACTTAACAGCCAAAACGATACATCCACTTGATAGGAGTAGGACGTGTTCATTTGGTAAAACCAAACCGAAGCACAAACTCAATACTCCAAGACATCGTACCAAATAGCAAATCGGATTAATCAGTTTGATTATTTCTAAATATTTTTTATGTATTCCATGTGGTTATTCAGTTCAGTTCTTTTTTCCTTAAACTATTTAGCATTACTTTATCCAATTTTAACTTCAATGTCTCTTGTCTTTAGTTGAAGTATTTGCTCTTTGCAAGCCATGGTCTCTGTTGCTCCTTAAAAGTGTCTCTGTCATCTCTGCAGATGGTTAATATTTTGAGTGAGCTATTCTGAAAATTTACCACATTCATTATAGTAATACCATGCGAGGTCAAAATAATCCCTTTTATATTGCAAATCTGCTGTGTCTATGCAATAGCATTTTTAGAACTCTTTGTTATTTGTTTCCTTGTAGGAAATGATCTTGTTAAACAGTTTGCACTCATCTTGCGTTATGTTCCTGGCCATGAAAATTCACTTCATTCTGAATTATATTTGTTTAATCTGCTCT
Organism: Sesamum angolense; assembly: GCA_034509725.1. Lineage (NCBI taxonomy): Eukaryota > Viridiplantae > Streptophyta > Magnoliopsida > Lamiales > Pedaliaceae > Sesamum > Sesamum angolense. The sequence continues at coordinate 77,316 of JACGWL010000889.1, forward strand.
CTAAGAGCTTAACTTTTTAAATAAGATGGTCATTTAACATTGTATCAGCCGCACTGGAGAGAGGTCCTAGGTTTTAATTTCAGTGCCAACCCATTTATGACAGAAACGTTTCATGCTGCACATGAGGGAAGCGTGCTAAAATATTAAATATTAAATGATTATCCTCTGTAAGAGTTTAAGCTTTTAAATGATGTGGTCATTTGACAGAAGTTACAAGATTCTAATTGAGATTTTATCTTTTGACTTTTACTGTCATGAGGTTCTGATCTTGATCTATGAAACGGATGATTAAACGTTTGATATTGTCAATTGCAGGCATTCACTGACAAAGGCTTTCTTCTTTGCTCTTGTGCTGACATTCTTCAGCGCCTTTGACGTGCCTGTTTTTTGGCCAATTCTGCTATTCTATTGGTTGGTTCTGTTCATTTCGACAATGAAGAGGCAAATAATGCATATGGTTAAATATAAATATGTCCCTTTCACGTTTGGGAAGCAGGTATCTCTCAGTTACCTATGGTTATAATTCACTCTATCTGCTGTTTTAATTTGTGATTTTTACTTTTTTTCATGTACCTGTTTTGTTAAAACATTCCAAATTTTCTCCTCAGCGTTACGCCGGGAAGAAGGCAGCTCCAGCCGATGAGACAAACAGTGGCAGGCCTTAATTTCCATGTAGAATAGGGCTTTAAGTTCTGAAGATACACTCTTTGTTAGGGTCGAATTTGATTTTCAGTATTGTATTCTTTTAGTATTCTGTTTAGGCACGATCAATTAAATCTGTAATACTAGTGACTGTTATTTTAAGTTCTTTTTCTTGTGTTTAAGCTGCTGCCCACTACCTTATCTCCTGCAGTAGGTAAAATATGTAAACTACTGCCACGATTTTGGGGTCGTCAAATTGCTCTCAAATTTGATAACTAAGTGGTTCAGTGAGAAGCTTCTGCTAGATTACATTTGTATGTGCTTACCTCCCTGGCTTTTAAATTTCTATGAATTTGGAAAAATCTGATGTATTTTATTGCAAACTGTGGTCCTGTATTTAATCCCAAAAAAAATAAAGGTAAATTGTCTGCTTCATTCGTGTTGCAATCGCAGTTGGTTGTGCTGCTTGCAGCCTTTCAGACAAGTGCTTTTCAGCCTAAATATAAAATTTAATTGATACGGCATGCTTGTTCTTAGCCTGAGATTGCTGCCTCCGTGGGACATGAATGTTTCAAGTTTTAGGTGGCTTTCCTCTTATGGAACATCCCTCTTAAATTTGTCGTCCAGATCTAGGGTGGCATCTCATGACTGGCTGAAAAGAATGCTAATGCATATATTAGCTGTGGCAGTGACTTACCTATGTCTATTGTGTGGTTCCGAATCAGATAGGATTTTCTGATTTAAATCAATGCCACATCTTGTTTTTGCAGTTGATATACATATTCCTCTTAAATGTACATATGGCATAGATTTATATATGTAATTTTTATGTGAAGTGAAATACAAGATCCAACATTAGTTCATGTATTCAAAGTACATGAGCTGAACTGCTTCCGAATGCCATGTTTCTCACTAGTTGGATATGGTTTTCTGTACAAGCGTTGGAAGATCAAGATTGGTGTGATGGCACCAATAGGAGATTCTGATTGAAATGCTGCATATCCTAAAAGATAAGGAAAAGCAGGGCAAGTTATTATTGGAGGTACCCAAGGGCCACGGCATTGCTGTCCCTGTAGGAAGGAGTGGCACGCTCTTCTACCCTACAACCGGTAGTCATCAAAGTCTCTTTACTAGCCTCCACATTCGGGTTCACTATTCACCCCTTGGGCTATCATTTTCAAGGTACCATATTTATGTAGACCTTACAAACTCATAAAACATTTAAGTCTTGCTAATTGCATACAAAGCAGTCTGCTGATGGCCCGACTCCTTAAAGACAATATTTCTGCCTTTAAACTGCAGCTTGTTATGAAAATGATGAGGCGCTGCACAGTTGCACTTGCACTTGAATTTGTAGCAAAAAGATAGAATTCAAAAGGTGACTGGGGTCTCCTTACCATGTCTGTGATGGATACTCTGCCACTCATTGATGCACTTGGTGGAGGACCACCATTTACTGCTCTCGTGCGACTGAACCCGACTTTCCCTGTGCACGACTTTGGAGTCTTCTTCATACTTGTGCTTTCTAAATTGTACATATTTACTTCTTTCTTTTAATATATTTTTGGGTTTCTAATACCTAATTTTGCTGTTAAATCTTCTCATCTGTTTTTCCTTATCCCTTCACAGTTTTTTTTAACTTCACTTCTGTGTTAAATAAGACAGACTAGACTGTATGTAGGAAGTATTGTCATGGTAGCAGAGACAAAGGCTGAAATGAAGCTCTAGTTTATGGGCAAAAGTTGTCACTCAGTTTGAAGAGATAAAACCAATCCACTTTTATAGGACCACAGCAACTACATGCCATATGTTATCAATGATGCAAACTACTGCTAAACAAAGGCTTCTTTTTCAAGGTTGGGGTTTTTATTACTGTAACATTGCAGTTTCTAAACATGCAACAGATATTGACAAGAAGACACTAATTTACATAGCTTGAGCAGAATTGGAAATATCTCAATCTGTGGATGTTGCTTGGACCTAACTCTACTTAAAAATCTTGCAATTTAGACAAATCTGGTCCACAAAATACTGTCACTTTTCTTGCATTAAACCTGCCAAGTTCTGCCTGTGCTTTGTCCCGGAAAGTTAGCTCATTTGTTTTGAGGTTGATGAACATTAATTTTTAGGCATTAAGTGAGACAGGTTAGTAAGGAACATCCTGCTGGCTCTTCCCTCATCATCTCTGTTCCACTTTTTCTTGCTTGCAAGTGAACGTATAGAAGAAAAAGATGCCAAAACTCAAGTTTGATATATAAAAGTTGTCCTTTTTTCTTTGGCCTATTGTTGTCAGTGTACTGCTCATCAGAACTGTTATTGAATGTTGTTGTTAAACTTGTCTTCTGCAAGAGAACATAGGACTATCTTGGACTTCCTTACATCCAAGCAAGAACTTTTGTGCCTTTGGTCACGATATAATGATAGTCCTAAAATCCATGTCTTTGTCTTGCAACGTTGTAACACAGCGTAAAATCGATACTAACAGCTTCATCAACATGGTTCGTACTTGTAAAACTTAGATCATATTGTCGGTTGTGAAACACAGCGATTTGTTAAGTAACTTCAAATAAGCTACAAAAACCTTATCATAAATTCTTGGTGCAGACAGGAGGAAGCAACCTTGAAATGATGGTGTCCAATAACCACCAGCATGTTAGTAGCATTCTCTTATTAATTCCGATGGGATCATTATGCTGAAATGGAATGTTCCGAAAACAAGATTGATGATTGATTGACAGATGATTTGCCCACATGATTATTACACTGTTAAGGTTTTAAGTGAGTTTTTTCTGTTTTGGTTTTAGCTTGAAAGAAGCTGGAAATATGACCACATGTCCAAGTTAAAATTCAGAAGTTACAGTTTGTCAGTATATGAGAAGAAGACTGTAATGAGCCCTCAATTTATATATATTAAAAAAAATTACATCCAATCTACTAAGATTATTTATTGCCTTCTAAGGTTACAAACTTAAAAGGGGTTCATTTCTAGTGTTGGAAAATTGCCCCACATATTTAAATAAATAATCAAGAATTAATTAATCCAAACAAACTTTTTGAGTCTGGGAGAAAAATGTCACTGTCAAGATGTTTGGATTTCCATTTATTTATTACAAGGCACTCCTTTCCTTTTGAAGCCACGATCAAATTCCAACGACACACAAAACAAAATGCAAATGAAACAAGAAAAAACGTTAGCATGTAATGAAGTTTAGCAGTTTGCTTATGTAAACTATTGTCTCCAAACGTACATTACAGAGTTGGAAATCCCTGTGGGCTGGCCACATAATTTTCACTTTCTTTAGCTCTTTTTTTCCCCTTTAATTCCGGGCAGAACAAACACTCGCAAGTTGGAGTTTCTGTTATCTCAACTTGTGCTTTTTCTCTTCCATTTTTTCGTCCATCATTGAGCAATGGAAGGTGGGCTTCCCATGCTTAACTGCTTGCTGCAGCACACACTCAGAAGCCTCTGTGCATGTTCAGATTCTTCCACCCCTTCAAAGTGGGTTTATGCAGTCTTTTGGAGAATCCTTCCAAGAAATTATCCACCTCCAAAGTAAGCACCTTCTCTCTCTAAATATACATACATATATACGTGCGTGTGTGTGTGTGTGAGAGAGAGAGAGAGAGTAGCAAATGCCAATCAATAAATTAACCCCTTTTGGCATCATGATATTTTCACTGTTCTTGATTCTTGATTCAGTTGTTTCAAAGGTTGTGAGGTATTATCAGGGTTAAAAAATGTCCTTGGATCTTTTGCAGGTGGGATCATGGAGGAGGCATGCTTGATCGAGCAAAGGGAAACAAGAGGAACTGGTATATTTTCTTGAAAAGTAGGTTACTCTTCGTCCCGGTTTGTACTTCCCATTTATCATTTGCACTTTTCATTTTGGTTCAGGATTCTTGTGTGGGAAGATGGGTTCTGTGACTTTTCTGAGTGTGAAAGAGCTGGAAATGGATATGGAAAGGGGATGTTTGGTGCTGATCTTTTCTTCAAAATGACTCACGAAGTCTACAGTTTTGGAGAAGGGTTAGGACTCTGGCTTTTCTTCTTGAATAATTGATAGGCAGACAAGGATTCAAGAATACTAATACAAAGCTTTGATGTTTTATTATAATGTCGTTTTCTTGGCAGATTGGTGGGCAAAATTGCCTCAGATAACAGCCATAAATGGGTGTTTAGAGATAGCCCAACAGAGAATGATCCCACCTTTATTTCTTCATGGAATGTAACCATTGATCCTGTAAGAAAATATGACTTACTAGAAAAAAGGGTCTCTTTTTAAATAGTTTTCACTGCCTGATTTCTTGAAATTTTTGCCTGTTACCAGCAACCAAGAGCATGGGAAGCTCAGTTCAGTTCAGGCATTGAGGTTAGAAATCAAATGGCTGCCTGAAGATTTCTGCTTTGTTCTGTTACATCAATTTTTGATATAGTTTCTATATATGGCAGACAATAGCAATTATATCAGTGAGAGAAGGTGCCATACAACTAGGCTCATTTCATAAGGTAGAGTGTTGTACTAATATGCTCCTTTCTTCTCTATTTATCCTGAATGTTTTCCCACAATCTGCAGAAACCTTAAACAAAGGTTGTTGATTGATACAGGTTATTGAAGACCTCAACATGGTACTAAACATACAAAGAAAGTTCAGCTACATACAGAGCATACCTGGGATATACACCATACAGAGGCCGTACCTACCAGTCCAGAACCCAAATAACTTTGATCAAGACAATCCCCATGGACTAATGCAAACGAATGGAGCATTGTCTGGATTTGATGACAAGCAACAAATGATAGGTTTGAAAAGGCAAAACTACGAAAATTCAGATGATTCACCTACTACGTCCATCTACTTAGGGTACAACGGCACACAGAGTGGCTATTCCGGAGCACTGCCATTGTGGCCTATTCCACCGCTTTTGCCCTCCATGCCCTGCAACCTTGGAGCATTTTTCTCCAAGATTCCTTCGGTTCCAGTACCATACTACGCTCCCGGAGTCATTGATCATGAAAACACATTGCTCAATAGCACAGATAATGAATACCATGCGACGTTTGACGAAATCCCGGCTGTTTATGTGAAGGTGGAAGAGACACCCTGTGTACAGGAGGAGGAATGTGAAGAAGAAAAGCCAAGAACCTTGAACCAGTAACTGAGATTGAAAGATAGGGTGGTGGGTTTAGGATCAGAACCTCATAATAGAGGAGTAGAAAATTGTTGAAATTCTTGATTGATCAGGTTTGTAGCTTCATGGCTTGTAAGGAAGTGTTGATATTATGATAGAGTAATGATAATAAGAAGTGATTATTGCATCAAACCTTCTTATACTATTTGGGTTGAATCCAAATTTACCTCTGTATTATCTTAAATGAGCAAATACATTCTTGTGAAAAAAGAATTAGCAAATTACCCCTTGATTTAAATAGGGGTAATTTGCTTCTTTTTTCAAAACATAGGGGGGGTAATTTGCTATTTTATTTTTTATGGGGGATTTTTTGCTCATTTTTCATATCACGGGGGTAAATTGCATTTTGTCCTATAAAACTTACACAATAAAAAAATATTTTTTGCGCGTAATGCAATATGAAACGCATGACTAACTTGGAATAAAAAATCGAGATTTAGGAATTTGTAGTTCAACAAGAAAGAGGGATAAGACATTTGCCCTTTGGATGAAGAGGGAAGCGTCATATTATTTGTTTTAAGCTTTAGATTTGATCTATCTGCCCACTTGCTCATTTGAAATAATTTGGAAGGAGAAAGGAAACAGAAAGTGAAATGAGCTTCTGAGTTGATCATACCCGTGATCCGTACTTAAATGTGATTCACATACTATTATCTGATTTTAATTGTGAAAAATTACATTAAATTGACTTTATACAAAACTCAGAAACCAGAAAAAGGGAACGAAAACAAAATCAGACGCGCAGGAATCAGTCGTCTCATGGGCCGTACTACTCATATTACTACAAGTGTGATGTGCAATTAGTGTAAAGCTGGGATTATGAACGCGGTACATTAGTACTACATAGTATTACATTATCAGATGCGTATTGTATGTGATTAAGAGATGTATAAACTTGGGAGAAGCATCCGTTTCTTTGAGTGTATCTACAATTGACAATGATGTTATTCATTTTGGACATTTTTGTAGAGCATTTGGTAAAAGGAATTGAAATGAGGTGGTTCCAAATAGAAAAGGGTCTTCCCATATATGAATAATCAAGTACAAATTGGAGTACAAACACAGTTATGGATATGAGCTGCTTATTACCAAAGCAGCCACTTCTTAATCATAAACGAAAATGGAACTGTACAGGAACTAATCAGAAACTGTAGAACAAGGACCCGTTTCAGTTGTTCAGATTCGAAGGCAGAGAAACACAGACAATAAATCATGTACAATCAGCTGCTTCTTAAACCGACGGTTTCACCTCAGCGACAGATGAAGTTTCGGAAACATGGTACCTGAAAACATCGTCAAGTATCTCCTCCTATGATCTGAGTTCCAGGAACCGAGCACCTGCCGGTTCAGATTTCAGAGAGTTTCTCAAAAGCTGCTCTTCCTGCCTTCTTTGCCAAACGTCCCGATTGGTTTGGCAAGAATGCGTTTCATCGCCTTTACTCCAAGCGGATTGTCCTTGCTCTGCACCACATTAACAATGTCATTTCATAAGCAAGAATGGAAAATTGGACTTTGTAAAAACCATAGATAGGGATTACGGTTACTCACAATTGAGCAAGTTCCAGACTGAATGTGGCACACGGGGTACTCATGCGGACAGCAACTGTAGTGGTCTTCGCAGCAAGTGGCACCCTCGAGCGGGCAGCATCCCCATGCAAAGCAGTAGCCAGAATATTCATAAACGCAGCAGCAGGTGGTGCTCTCAGGGCATTCGTAGTAGTCATCACAAACTGAGGGTGGTGTGACAGGGGATGGAGGAGACGGACCAGGGTTGGGAGGATTTGCACCTGTCTTGGTTGGGTAAGAGGGCTCTATAGCAATTCCACATAGACCTGTTCTAGCTTCCACATTACGCTGCATCCGAATGTAGCCCTTCTCTCCCCAACTTGGACCCCAGGAGTTCCTCACAATCCAATAGTCCTTACCGTTTTCGCTGCCATACCCAACAGCAGCCACACCATGGTCCAAGGAAGTTCCACACTTGCCTGTGAATATACCCTGTGGAGAATTGAAACAAAATAATAGATTCATAAGTTACACTGATAGAGGACTAACCAAACGACTCAAATGAATTAAGTTCCACAATATCCACAGCAACATCAAAATTCCAGGGACAGTAACACGTTATTGTGGCAGAAACTTACTGATTCATAGAGTTGGAAGTCCCTCCCACCGCCTTCAATGGCAACACTGATAGGTTGATTAGCAACTGCCTTCTGCAGTGCCTTTTCATTGTTCTCAGGTACATCTTCATAACCATCAATCGATACAACTTTAGCATTTTTCTGCATATTATAACAAGGGGAGATTCTTAGATCCTATCTTTCTTTTGATAAAACAAGTGTTGTAAGAATTCCCAAGAAAGAACTAACCCTGAATTGGTCACATCTGCCATCCCTGGCTTTGTAAGGATAATCTTCCTCGGAATCAATGCCACCATTTTTTATAATGAACTCAAAAGCATAGTCCATGAGACCCCCATTGCACCCTTGATTATATGAAGTATCACAATCCACCAACTCTTGCTCGGAAAGTGAGGTCAAGTTCCCAGTAACTATCTTGTTTATACCTTCAACAGCAGCAACCGTAGAGAACGCCCAGCAACTCCCTTCAAAATTTCAAATATTTCAGTAATGCAATAATTACTTGATTCCAACATTTCAGCAACAAATCCGACATGGAGCCCACATATAGCAGAAGTAGAAAATCGCATTTTTATTCAGACCGAGTCGACACAAATGATAACATGAAATCAGGTACGACCCATTTTCAATTCTACCTTTCCTGATTGAAATCCAGAAGTATAACCGACTTACTTTACCATTAAAAAATAAATAAATAAAAGGACATCATCGTTAGCTACAATCAATATCATTGTCAAGATTCTTGAAGATACACTAGAGCCAAAAGCACATTTGCCTAATTTTCACAATAGTAAAATGACTTCACCTACAAATACAATAATTCAATAGATATTATCAATAAGGGAAAATTATTATACTGAATAAGGGAACATTGTCGAGGCCTTTAGTAAATTGGGTGGAGCCAATGTCCCACAAAACCCACAAAGAAAATGACTTTACGTATGAAAAGTGGTGGTAGGTGGGCGCCACCAATGGTCTCTAGACAAGAAATATCTTTGGCAGATAATTATAAGTTTAGGAAATTTTATCAAACAAGTCTAATGTACTTATTGTATAATTAATATATAATTTTAAAAAATTGATTAATTATATAAAAAAATATTATACATTTGCTATGTAATTATTTTGGTTTAAATACACATGATTAGCATAAGAATTTTTCTTATTAGCAAACTCTTCTCCCTAAATCTGCTCTAAAATCAACAAAACAATTACCTCTAAATTTTCCATTTTCTTATTTTTGAATAAACATAAGTGCTGGATATGATCAAACTGCGAGACTTATCAACTAATGGTAAAAAACCCAAACCTTTGACTAAAAAATTGTACTATGAAGTTACCAACAAACATTAAACTTGCAAGAAATGGTCAAACAATTCAATTTTTGTCTTAACAAGAACACAAGGAAAAACAAAATCAATATATCAACAAAAAGATATATAAAAAGAAATTAAACCCTTTTTCTAAATCAGTTTCGCTGTCAATTTACATTTAATTATTGTGTGGAAAACGTCCACCTAATAGAGCAATAATAATATTTATTTGTCAACTTGTCGTTAGCCAACACTTGAAAAAGTGGGAGCCCATCATGCTCCAATTAAATAACAATTTTAGGTAAAAATCGCAAACCAGCTGTCGTTTACCATAATAGCCGCACACCAATCAATGATATTCCATTTATTATTTTAATAAAATGTTATAATAAAGTAGAAATAAAATAGCCGTGAATCACATGAGCATGAGATCGTCGTGAAATCGCTGTAACTGGCCCAAAATTTAAAGTCGTCGTAAATATAATCGTCAAAACAATATAAATGTATATTTGTACAGGTTCAAAGAAAAATGAAAAAGGGAAGAGAAATGGTTACCGCAGCTGCCTTGATCTTTAACGGAGCGACAGCGCCTTTATCCAGCGATGGGAATCCCGGCAAGCTCTCCCCGACTTCGGCGCACCGGTCGCTCTTCGTGCTGGTCAACCGGCGTTTGCCGTCGGGTCTGGCTCCGAGAAACGTCTTACTCGGGTCAAATCGGCGAAGCGTTGAGCGAGCGTAGGTCGGTCACCCAAGGCGTTCTGCTCGCGCCTTAAAAATCGGCCGAGAGCATTGTAGGACTTGCTTGAGACATCTCAGCCCGGCCGGCGAGGTGGTGTTCTTGTCGTAGGTTATGATGGATATCGAAGCCATGACGAGGCGAGGAACAAAGAGAGAAAAAGAGAGAGCGCAAGCAAAGACGGAGGTTGCCATGATTCTGATTCTTTGGTAGGAAGGAATGGGAAAAGGGGTAGAGGGAACAATAAAGGCAGAATGGAGGACATTATGGAAATTAATAATTAATTTTTCCTTGATATTTGGGATTTTGGAGATAGTTGTATTTTATTACATTATTTATGGAGTAATTATTAGTGAAAGAAAAGGGTGAGTGGGGTGGGTTGGTGGGGTGGGTTTGGATGAGGAAAAAGTGAGAGTTTGAGTTAGTTTTATTTAAATTTATAAAATTATTGGTTAAAAAATATTAATAATATATGTATCTATTTTATTAAAAATTTATTAAATTTATATTAGTAAAAGAAAAAGAAGATGTTACAAATTTATTCACAAAGTTGGGCAGATTTAAAAAAAAAGGAATTGGAAAAATAGGGTTAACCTGTGGTTTCCCATTACTGTCCGGCAAAAATCTTTGCCCTACATATTTCGCAATTTTTTTGGCAAAAATTGAAATTGCATGTGGTTTAGGTTTTACCATAAAATGTTTCCTACATTTTTGTGAGGATCTTGTTCTTGTTGGGTTATTTTTGCCTAAAATTTTGATAGGTTTATTATATATTATTTATGATAATGTATAGTGTAAAAAAAAAATTAGTTACATGCTTTTGATAAAACTTAGTTAAATTAGATAAATTTTTATTTGAATAATAATTTTTATTTGTTAAAGAAAAGTATTCAGTGTATAATTTAATGGAACGTCTTTGGGATAATTTTTTTTACTTATTTACTGCACATAATTGCGAATGGATATTATCTATGCAAATTAACCAAGGAAGTATCATGAGTTACTCTTTTTACGATTTAAATTTCCTGTCTTGACTTACTTATTAGTGGGCTCGAGGTGATTTATTTTATTTTTAAGTAATTCATATCTAGTCAAATAGTCATTATTAGAAATCAATTCAAACAAAACAATATACCATAATATGAAAAATTATTTTCAATCAAGTAACTAATAGAAAATATTATTTTGCGCAATTTATAAAACATATGATGAAGAACAATAATTATTGTTCTTTTTTTCTTGTTTTGAAATTTTTTCTCTTCTGCAATTTATAAAACTTTTATATCGAGTGTTCTCGAATTGATAGTCAATTATTGAGTCAGGAGAGAGAAAAGTTGGCCACTTGTGTTGGCAAGTGACTCTTAAATTTATTATGAATTCAAACCCTTTTTTTTTTTAGATAAAAATAAAAAGATAAATCAATAGGTTAGATCGTACGGCTACGTCGCACTATCTCCTACTTCACTATCATTGATGACAAAGTCGCCTTTTACTTTACTAACAACTTTAACCGACTTTTCCCCCCAAGGCAAATAAATTCCTTCTTTTCATCAAAATAATACTCCCTTTAACATTGTAATTAGTCAATCAACTACAATTTAATAATAAAAAAATTAATTAAATTAAAGAAAAAAGTCAAGTACTTAAGATGTACGTTATTTGGTATATATATTTTAGAAGAAAATATAATTTATTCGGGCAGGAAATGCGTGTTAATAAATTATGTATGATAACTTTTTTTTTTTCAGATTTTCAATGAATCTTAGAAAGTTACGAAGACAGACAATTGGAGACCACGACAAAATGCTAGCCTACTAATTTATTTTTAATTCAAAATTATTAAGAAAAGTTGAAAATAATTATAAACAGTATTAAAATAAGATATGATGATATATCTATGGACAAATTACGACGAACTCTCCTGAGGTTTGACATAATTACGAATATCCCTTTTGTTGTTTGAAAAATTACAAATACCCCTCTAATGTTTGATAAAATTATGTAATCATCGTATAGATGTATGATATTATTAATTATGGTATTTTTTATTTTTTTAAAATAAAAGTTTGTAAAAAATCAGACGGAGGGAATGCAAAAATTTGAAAAATGATAAAAAAAAAAATTATGCACTTAGTCAATAAAAAAATAAATTTATAAATTTTAGTCCGCAAGGGCATTTTGGTCGATTCATCACAAAAAAAGTGGATGAAAATCTAACGGAGACTAAGGAATGAGCTCATTGTTAGATGACCGTTAAAATCATGGAGTATTGGTAATATTCGAAACAACAAAGGATAATCGTAATTATGATAAATTTGAGGGGATGTCATTGTAATTTACGCTATATCTATACCTCATGACCTATGATTTATTTACATAAATAGCTCATACTTTTAGAAAAATTACACATATACCCACCATACATGTCAATATTATTCACAAAAACTACCACTACTTTGTAAAAAAATACATACACACCTGTAAAAACATCAATATAATTACGCGATCTATCCCTACTTTTGACTGCTATAGAGTTTCTTTTAATTACATAAAAAAATATAAATAATTTGTATAGATAAACTATAGTTCAAAAAGTATATAAATATAATTATCATCTAAGGTAATAAACATCTGTGTAGAGGAACTTTAGGGTAGGTGAGATCCATGACTATGAGGCAGCGGCTATGGCCTTTACCCTTTACCAGAAGAGAAATACAATTACAATTGTGTCTCTGTAATTTTTTAAAGCTCCTCCCCATATACAACGCTAGTTGATTGCACTGAGACCCATAAATTTCCTGCAATTTGCACCATGACCTCAGAGATTTTCATTTTAATGTATGATGTATGAATTGTTTGAGCTATTAACGTGTAGTTGCTTCTAATATTTAGACCATTTGTGATATTACGTGCACTTCATTGATAGTGACCTTTCAATTAATAATTTGTAACAATAAATAGAACCATCTTTATTTAAAATTAGGACTCTGTATAATTTCAATTAATTAAATTTACGGTGAAAAAAATCATACAAATAGTCTCACCTAACCAATTCAACATAAATATTTAGGGGTGGACCTAATTTTGTAAATCGATGAAGCTGTGCCAAAATTGAACTTTCAATTCAAAATTTGATATGATTATTATTTTTTTTTTTTTTTGAAAAAATTCCGAATCTAATGCAATTTATGTTTTGGTTACCAATTAATCAAATTGAATTGATATTTGAATTTTTTTTCATATATACACATATTTGATTTTAATTTTAAAATTGAATTCTCGAGTCTTATTATATATATTTTGTATTTGTGACTGAAATTTAAAATTGAAAAAAATTTATTTACCTTTGGATGAGGTAAAATTGAAATTTTATAGTTTGAGGATTTTTTTTCCCCCTAAAATTCCATTAATTTGATTTTGAAATTGAATGAAGCCGAAATTTTTAGTTATGTATGAAATCAAAAAAATCAATTCGATATTTAGTTTGTGATTTTAGCATACCAAATATTTAGTTAAACGAGTTTTCGATACGGTTGGCCCCTATGAATATTCATCAACATAACACATCAACGGTCCCAGTAATGATCTTTTCTCATGCCCCACAACCACCCAAACATAAGTGCAAACGTGTTCATTTTCATAAACACATGTTGCGTTGAGTTATTTTTGTGTGTATATGATAAATAATTTTTATATTTATTATAAATAAGAGTAAAATATAAATTAATATTTTATATTAAAAGAAAAAAATTAATTTATCAATTAATATAAAAATTAAAAAATTGAATAAGTTAATTATCTTATGATTTTTTTGGTTTAAAAAAAATTGGTGAGGTGGTGTTGTTAACCGCCTTTTATCAATGTGAGATCTCTCTTATTTTAAAAAATTTGATCAAAATAATAATTTTAATATTTTTTAAATAATTATTTTTTCTCTCAACCCACTATTTCACGTTTCTCTCTCACATTTCTTTTTTTTCCTCACAAAAATCCAATTTTCAATAAATCCGTTACTATAATTTTTTTTTTCTCTCCCATATCATCCACGTTTTTCTTTTGTCACGGACATCTTTTTTTCTCATTTTTTCACACCATGATTATTTTTTTTCAAAAATCTTTTTTTTTTTCGTCTCACCAAAATTCTTATCTACATGTTTGTGAAAGTTGCGTGCCACGATAATTAATTCAGGATTAGTTCTATAAATACAAACTCGTCAGTCGTCACCACCCGCACAATGAGCTCACTGTATCCATTTATTTAATTAATTACCATAGACAAACAGCATTTACATCTTGGGTAGAATACTAAACTATATAATCTTGATGGGCATCTCAAGCAAAGACAGAGAGAGAGACAGAGAGAGAGAGAGAGAAAAAACGATAATTTATATGTGTATATATATATATATATATATATATATATATTATATAAATCATAGCATATTGTTTACTCATAGATGGAGGTGACAAAGACCGTGTCTAATATGACAACAACAGCTAATCACAGGAGATCCATCGATCTGACAATCGACGGTCAAATTTTAACAAAAGGTCACATTACATAAACGTTCTTCACTTTTAAAAAAATCGTTAAGACGATTGCACTATATATTTTAATCCTGACAGAAGATACTCTTTGTTTTAATTAATGACGATGCGACTTTAGGCTTCCTTCGTATTAAGGTCAGAAATTTCGACTAAGTAGGCCAAGTTCATGGATCTAAGCAACGGATAAGATTGAAACTAGACGCGTCACTTTTTGTAATGTTGGTGGAGATTCTATACGCATTCTCTTTTTCGGGCACAATGGACCAACTTCATGCATTTTATTATTTAATCTACGCATTCATTATAATTCTAATCCCATTATGGAGAGAGTAAGTTAAAGATTCCATGTGCAATGAAAAATACCCAAGTTTTTAATAGATGAATATGTTAGTTGAACATGTTCTTGTCTGAAATTTGATAGTCTCATGAAAATAAAATATATCCAAGTCCGTTTTATTTTAAATGGGTCGGGAGAATAATTTATTATTTATATATCGATCATACATTGTAATTATATTTAAAAGATATTATAAAACTATAATGATTCTGTTTGGAATTAAGTTTTTTTTTTTATTTAAAAAAAATTAATCATATCATATGAATAGACATAAATTTAGTTATTAAAAGAGAAGATTAGTGCTTGTCGCAGCAGTATTGGATAAATAAAGAAACATTAATAACAAGTTTCGGATATATTGTTTATGAGGACTAACTCAATCAACAAAATTGAGGGTCCATGGTTCTAAGATTACTGGTTTGAATCCCATCAATATGTAGGTTGTGTCTATTTTAATAGTAGGCGTTTGTTATATATAGTTATGTGATATTGATGATTAGTAGATGATTGTTACTGTTGTTAGTAGATATTGATAACTACAACTGATTTATTCAAAAAAGAGTAATAATTGATTACTTTTACTTTTAAAAAAATTAATATAAATTATTGATTTTAATCGTCCCATTTTGAATCAATGTGTAAAGTATGACACAATAAGTATGTATTTTTGTATTTGCATATGCATAAACATTATATAAAGTAAATAAGCATCTATTTGTATCAGTATAGATATATAGGCAGGGGTGTTCCTCTAGTAAAATTGAATCCAATTAAATCAAAATTTTTATACACCAAAATTGGCCTATCGAATATCGAATTAAATTGTTCAATTCATTTTTTTACAATCTATTTTTGTAAAAAAAAAAAAATTACATATATTTAAAGTTTCGATATTCATTACAATTTCGTAAAAATTGATTATCAATTATTGAACCAAATATTCTATACATACCAATTTTTTTTTATATCAATTTAATTTGATCAATTTACTGAAATATATACAGCCCTAGATATATATGTAATATATACCTAATCATGAGTATGCGCAACCACTACACACGTTTACACAATAATATAAATGAGACGAGTCTAATTCATATAAATTTTTTATATTCTTTTTAATATATACATAACAAAGCAACATATATCTAGACTATAGTTTCATTAAAGTAAAAATTAAATGAAGCGACATTTAGTGCGTTCTTATTATAAAATTATAATGTTTTTCATAGCTTTAAAGCCTACAATGCTGCTTCTTTTAATTTTCTAAATTTAAGTAGTAACAAAATGTCTCTCCCACAACACGTTTTGCATCCTTCAGTTGTAGTTTACTAGCCAATTATTATTAAAAATATTGAGAAATCGATACTCTAGAATTAAGACATATTATTTTGTTTTAATTAATGATTAACTATCTTAATAGCTTACACGGCTGAATTTATTCATGTAGTCTATTAAGACAGTTAATCAAATATATGCACTAAAATATAATGTCTCAATAGTTCCATTTTTATTATTTAGAGTCCAGTCTATAATATCATCAAATCAGTTGCACATTAATACCGATAATGATAATAACAAATAAAACAAGCCAACACAAATGTGGGTGGGGAAATAATAAGATCTCGGCGTCAACGTTACTGGTGCAATGGTAGGACATGCATTCCATTTTGATTTAAACAATCGTCGTAATATTTATAATAGTTGATTATATTTTTTATTAATAAAATTTAAATTTATTATTAATTATAATTAATAAAATATTTGAATTTATAATTATTAATTAATAAAATAACTAAAGAATAATAAAATAATATATATATATATATATATATATATATATAAAGCTGAAGTTGTTAACGACTTCGAGTGGTCAGTATCAATGACAACTTCTACCTAAATGACGACTTTCATAAATGTGTTATACCCCTTAAAATTACATTATTTTTGGTAAAATTATTTTAATTATTTTAAAAATAAGCTCCTTTAACGGTGAAGTGGATATTACTACTTTACCCCTTTTGAATTTTTTTAAAATTATTTGAAAGTATGTAAAAAAAAAATAAGAGAGGATAAAATAAATAATCTATAAAATTATTAGTCCATAAAAATATTTTAATTTTTTTAAGTATATAATATTATAATTCATAATTCAAAATTGCATTTTGATTAGTCAAATACAACAATTGGTTGAAAACTTAATGAAATGGACTCGTCGTTAAACGGACGTTAAAATTAGAGGGGTATTTATAATTTTTCAATAATAAAAAAATATTTATAATTATGACAAAATTAAAAAAAATTGACTATAATTTATTCACGTGACAAAAATATAAGTTATTGTGGACACCTCTGTAGTGTTCACATATGAGAAAGGATCAAAAGTGGGTAGAGGAAGCTTAGTTAGCAAATTAAAGAAAGCTGTGGTCTTGGGGTGAAAGTTGAACCACAATTCTTGAAGATGCAATGCTTAAGAGTTAAGATAAGCCACATGCCACTTTCCTCCTATTAACATCTAATTAGAAAGACAATCATGCCCCTTTCCCCATAATTCTTTTATTTATTTATTATTCAAGTTGAAGTGAACATTTTGCAGTAATGAGAGGAAGTGTGTGTGACAGGCAACTTGATCATCTTCTTCTTATCAGCTCTCTCTGGATTCTCATCTCTTGTTGAGCCTCTGCCCATATGCATTTCCTCTTTCTATAGCTGTCAAAACCTATAAATTTTATTAAAATATATTATCTTTTTTGGGAAGGGAAGAAAAAAATTAAAAATATAAAAAGTAAGAGTTGTTTCTGATTCAATTTTCAAGTTATGTGGATATGAATTTATTGTGGCTATGCTCTTAGTTGTTAGAAAATGATTGACGTTATTTATTTCTTTCATAAGTATTGGATTAATATTATTCACATTTGTTGGAATATTTGGCCCATAACCTCTTAAGGTAGGCCCAAACCTACAAAGGCCCAGTTGCCGCCCCGCCCCGATCAACCGCCCCGTTGACCCGCCCCGACTTGACCCGATTACACTTAAACCTAACCCTTCTCCCTTCTCCACATGACTGCTCGTTTTCTCCCCCATCTTTTCGGTTTTCTCCTTCTTGTTCATGTTCTCTCCACCGCGCCGTCTCCCTCTCTCACCGTCTTTAATGGCGTCCGTTTATAAAAGCCATTGATGGCGTCTTGCTGAAAAAGGGAGGACAGAAGAAGAGTGATCGCCTTTGTGGCGTGGCCTTTGTGGCGTAACCTTGGTGGCGGTGGCCTAGGTGGAGGGTACCTCGGTGGTGGTGGCCTAGGTGGCGGGTGCTTTGGTGGCGAGCCCTGGTGGCGTGGGTTTGTCCCGGTTATTGGCTCCCTGAGCCTTGTTTTCTTGCTTTCGGTTTATGTCAATGTATTCGGAGTATTCTGTAGAATCTTTGTATAATTACTGTTGATTAACATTGTTGTGTTCTATCATGTTTTTGGCTCACCGCTTGAGGGTGTAAAAACCCAATAACATTGATCATTGCATCCTCACCAACATGTTAGTATCAAGACTAGTCTCTATTGGATCTATCATACTGCGCCGACAATCCCTATGTCGCAATGCATATTCATATAAAATAGTGAGCTCTATATTTTTAGAAAAATTTGAATGCATGACATTCAACTAAAAAATTGAAGATTTGATGATTTATATATATATTACATGAAAAGTCTAAAAATAAAAATCCACACATATAAAGTGTTAAAAATAATAGATAAATATTAATTATGTTTTAACCCATATATCAGAGATCCCAAATAATGCAACCAAAGGAAGCCCATGGAGATCCTAGGGCTCTGAGATTTTTCAAGTATTGGAGGACAAGGAGGGTATTTTACCCCATCATATCATTACTGGACATAGTAAGTACGTAGGGATGATTTGTGTATGAAGAGACAGGACGAGTGAAGTAGTTAAGATAGATGGGGGCGTTGAGCCAAGTTTAGACGGATAGATAGATAGATAGCAACGCCCCTTCTTACATTCGGTAGTTGTCCGCCCATGTCTTTTTCTGCTTGATTTTTCAAATCTACATTTACAGTTTTTTTCGGAAAGTTTGTTTTGGCAACTTACCAATTTTAGAAATAATTTAGTAAATACAAAAAAAGGTTTTAGAAAATGGGAATAAATTGAAAAATGAGTATTTGACAAAAATTCAATTCAATTCAATTCAGTATTTCTTTCTTTCTTTATAAAAGATTTATTTTTTGATTTCAAATTTAATTAAGAGAATTAAACAAAAATATAACTATAGAATATACTAAAAATTATTGGAATATAATTAAAATTGAAAACCACCTTTTCCTTCAATTTTCTCGATTTAATCACGAGAAGAAATTATAACTAATTATCATGGTAAAAAAAATTATATAATTAATAATTAACTATTAACAGACAAGGGCTATTTGTTATTATTTCAGCATGCAAGATTAAAACACTAACTATAGTTAAAACAATGATTTGACCATAGTTAAGAATTATAATAAAATTTTTGGTTATTAATAAAAACTAAAATAAATATTAATTAATATAATTAAAAATTAATTTTTTGCATAAAAATTTTTTTAACCATAGTTGATAGGATTAATTCACTATAATTTTCAACCCTTAATTATTTATAGTAAAGGAAATCCTCTATTTTTTAATGTATTAAAAAGTATGTAACTTTTTCTTTTATTATCTATATTAATATAAAACAAAAAACTTTTTTTCACTTATAAATAACGGTTCGTAAAATTGCAAAATTAATTTTTTTTTGTAGTACCGACAATACCCGAAAAAAACATGGGTGGTCTGCGGAACATGTCAGTTTTCATTGGCTCTTTGTTCCCGGGTTGGCTTTTTCAGGGTTAGCCCACCAAGCAGCATTGTGGGTGGGTAGTCCATTAGTTTTTAATTGGATCGTCGTGTAATGAGTAACCAAGTAAGAAAAGTAAATGAAGGAATTGGACCACGGAATTAGGAAACTGAACCCTTGATAATTCGCATACACCAGTTAGGTTACGTTGAATTTTATTAAATATTTTTCTCCAATTCATAAAATTTTAAATTATACTAAGAGGAAAATTATTTTAAAATTTTGTTTCTAACACGCCTTCTCGCATAGACATTGGAATTATTTCTTTTTCTTTATAAAGTTTAGCTCGTGAAAATCATGGTGGCGAAATTCGAAATCGAGAAAGATTTTTTTCTGATTTTTATCTATAATGAATACTAATGTATCTAAAAGTTTCATTTATTTAAAATATATATATTGTGTATATATATATATATATATATATATATATATATATATATTGGTATACCTAACAAAATCTAAGTACATGAATTAATAATAAATAATTTTAACGAGGAAGTGAAGCCCAGCCCAGCCCAAAAACAGACGACCAAGGCCTGCTCCTTGTGGCAGCTATTCTGTCAATAACAAACTGGGCCTCTTGCGCCACTGTCAATATTACAATTAACTCATATTTACATTTCCTTTGTGTGTATGATTTTTGTTTTGATATATATAAATATATATACTAATATAAAAAAATAAAAAATTATGCACTCACAAACGACGGTTAACAACACCATCACACCAGTTTTTTATGAAGTTGAAATTGCCCTTCAACTAATAAGATAACTAACTTATTCAACTTTTCAAATTTTACATTAACTGATAAATTAGTTTCTTTTTCTTTCTCTCTCTCTCTCTTCTCTCTCTCTCTCTCTCTCTTTAATGTAATGTATTGATTTATATATTAATTCTTATTTATAGTATATTTTTAAAGTATAAAAAATTATTTATGAAATACACGTAGAAATAACATGCCACAACGAAAAATACTATTATAAAGAAAAAAGATGTTATGGTCACGAAGTAATGGTTTTGACACCACCGCGGCACCACACCAAATTTGTGATTAAAAAAATGTACCTAATTTATTAAACTTTTCAATTTTTACATTAATTAATAAGCAATATGTGAATTTGATTAATATATTAATAAAATTAAGAATATTTAAAATAAATTATAAAATTTTATTATAATAAATCATATAAAATAAAAAATAATACATACACATATGATGATACTCCAACCTATAACTCAAATTAAGGTAATACACTTTGAACATCTCAACAGTACATAGGCAGCTGGAAATGTCAATGGGGGATGGTGTTGACCTGTACCAAATTTGTCCACCCACAACCAATATTAAAATGCAAGTATTAATTGCATTTAATGTATTATTTTACTCTGATAGATGGAACTTCAAGACTATATAATTAAAATAATCATAGGTTTGCTCACATTTACATGTGGTTGTTTATTGATTATAAAATTAATGTATTAAAATTACATATGTATGGGTTGGATTGGGTTCCCTTTGGGTTGGATTAGGATGTGTATGAATTTATAGGTTCAAAATGGGCTAGGTTGCAAATAGAACCAATCGAGTTGATAGTAACCCATTCAAGATCTATTAGAACTCGTATAAAATTCATAATCTATTTAAATTTAAGGATAATTATGTTCCTCTCTCTTGAAGTATGGTGTAATTATACCTAGATCTCATGTAGTTTGAGAAATTACATATAGCATCTTTGAGATTTGCTTATATCTAACAAATAAGTTCTTCTGTTAGCCAAAATTTGCCGAATTTGCTAATATTAACAAAAACATAAAAAAAAAATCTATATTTACCCCACAATTGACTCATTACTGGTTTATTGCAAATCATATAAGTCATTTTATGATCAAATTACCCTAATACGTCTTCACGCATTAATGCGTGTGTTGATGTATATTTTTACCTTTAAAGCGTAGTTTAGATGAAAAAAATTATGAAATGCAATAAGTCAGTAATAAATTAATCGAGGGTAAATATCAATTTTTATTTAGTTTTTTTTTTGTTAATATCAACAAATTTAGTGAATTTTTAGTAATAGAGGAACTTAATTGTTAGATGAAGCAACTCTTAGGGATACTAGATGTAATTTTTTAAATTATATGGAGTCTAAATGTAATTACATCATACTTCAAGGGAGCGGAGAGTAATTATCCCTTAAATTTATTTAAACAAAATTCATATTGGATTCACGTTAAGAAATGTTAAACCCAACCCAACTGAAAATTAGGTGGACTGGAATTATGGATTTCCATGTATATTGCCACCCTTGTGTCAATCATTTTCTGGAAAAAGAATATAATATATATATATATATATATATATATATATATAATATATAAATTAGTTTGACAAGTTTACCTTATTGTCCTTTTTTGCACTTAAAAAATTCACAAAATTATCGCCACCCTTAAATTTAAAAAAAAAAAGAAAAAGAAGAAAAAAGTATTACAACAACTTCTAGAAATATAAGATTGAGTCTTAGAAAACGAATTGTGTTCAAGAATTAAAAAAAAAAAAAAAAGTCAAAGAAAAGGAATAAAAGAGCATATGTATGAGTCTTCCATGCAGTAGTTGAATTGAAAATTGGGGTTTGGGGATGATGATGATGTTGATGTTGATGTTGATGATGATGATAGGTCAAGACTCAACAAAGATCATCTCATGAGGCTGATCAGTCGTAACAGAAAAGCATAAGGATACACGCATCATTCAATGCATCTTGTTTCTCTCTTCATTCTTCATTCTTCATAGTTAAGACAAGTACTAAGCATGAACACAATGTTCCCAATGTTGCAGTGTAATGAAGGCAACCAAACTCTTCTTCAACACCCCCATAATTTTCATACTTTCTCTTTCTCATTTCAACCAACTATGTTCCCTTTTCTTGGTAATTGTTTTTTTTTTTGTAGGAATTATCATTTTTCTTCTTTAAATTGGAACGATCGAGTAAGCAAGATTTGAATAATTCATTTATTATAAAGATAATTATAAACGTCTACAATTCGGCTTCATACGAAGAAGAAATGGGTTCAAACTTGCATCTTTTTTTGAATTTTTTTTTATAACATTCGGACGCGATTGAGTTTATTTGCCGAATTTGAGAATCTAAACAACAAGAGTAGTTTCTAAAGCATCGCGTGTTAAATATCATGGGAATATGCTTATTTGTCCAAAAAATGGTTAAACAAATGTGAAGAATAAAACTAAGTCAAACTTCCAAACCTAAAAAGTACATATAGTGCTTCCCACTAAGGTTGCTTTAAGTTACAAAAACACTACTGAAATTAATCACCTCGTTTTATTCAATTTATTCTCTTTTATGTTTTAATATTACGGAACTTGATCCTAGAAGTCGAATTTCAAATTCCTCTACACAAAATTAATTTTTCAGTCTTTCGAACTTGTCCCTTGAAATTTTCAATTGTTCAGCCAAATTCAGCCTAACTTAAATCCGTATCATAGTAATATTATTAACAAACAAAGTTCCTTAGGGAACAACCCAACGACTTAGAGATTTTTTGTTTAAATTTTGGATGTACATGAGTGAGTGCGTGTATGGTGAAAAAGGGTATATTACAGATATCTTTTATTAACGTTTGACATAATTATAAATACTCCATCGTTATTTAAAAATTTATAATAATTCATTAATTTGACCATCGTCTAGCAATGAGTCAATTCTATTAGCCTTATTTAGATTTTTATTCAATTTTTATAGTGAATTGACCAAAATACTAATAGTATTTATAATTATATCAAATTTCGAAAGATTATTGTTAATTTACTTAAAACAAAAAAAAAACACTATTAAGAAACAAGGAAATAGACAAAGCTAACAATGCATTAGCTATGATTGATGAATACACGTCATAAATAATGAAAAGGGGCAAACAACACATACATATTGTGGTGGATGGAAGTAAGTCAAAAGAACCTCAAATTGGGAGAACAAAACGAAAAGTCATTCTCTTCAAAGAAAAGAATCCCATGTGACCACCCCCCCCCCCCCCCCCCCCACCCACCCTACCTTACTTTGTACCTTTGTGCCTTCAATTTCAAACTTTGAAAAACATGCACATTGAAAAATAAAAAATAAAAAGAGTTTGAAATTATAAAAGAAAAGCAACCGGTTACCGGTAAAGCCAAAGGAAGTGGGACCAAACTCCCCAACCCCCCAAATGGACTTTTGTATTTAAAGCTGTTAAAAGGTCAACTCTACCTCACTGGCATCAACCTAACTTCCCCATTTTACCCTTTCTCTAATCCAACGGCTAATTACTACCCTTTTGACTTTTGTACCCCATCATCATCAATTCCACCACCGGTTTACCCGTTATCCCGTCCCCACCACCATAAATTAAAGTTGGTCAATACATTGCCCAGTTCTTTCTCTCTCTCTCTTAGGTGTGTACGTGGCTTGATATCATTGGCGATTGCCTTTGACGGCAAGCAGGTCAGAATCGACAATACAAATACATTAAAGATAGAGAAAGAGCATCATCAATTTGACTCTCTCTCTCTCTCAGCCTTCTTATTTTATACCATCTCTCCTCCTTGCACCTTCCCCTTTTCTCAACTCTTTCTCTCTCTCTTGTTGGATGGTCTGTGAAAAATGGCAGTAGAGTTGATGCCGGGCTACAGTTTTACGTCTAAAATGGAAGAGAACGCCGCCCAAGAAGCGGCGGCCGCCGGCCTTCAGAGTGTCGAGAAGCTTATCAGATTACTCTCTCACACCCATCAACAAAATTTCCCAGAACAATCATCCTCTAAACTTGACTCAGTCACCACAGCCGATTACCAGGCGGTGGCCGATGTCGCCGTCAACAAATTCAAGAAGTTCATTTCTCTACTTGACCGCACCCCGCGTACCGGCCACGCCCGCTTCCGCCGCGGCCCGGTTTCCAATTCCACTCCACCACAGCAGAAGATCGAATCAGCTGGTCCTTCAACCCAACCTCCAAAAACCGAGGATAGTGCTCCTGGTTCAAGAATTTATTGCCCCACGCCAGTTCAGCGGCTGCCGCCGCTGCCGGTGCCCCACCACCACCAACAGCTGGTGAAAAACGGGTCCCTCGAACGGAAGGAGTCATCAACCACCATAAACTTCGCCTCGCCGGCGACTTCTTTCTTGTCTTCGTTGACCGGGGACACGGAGAGCCTGCAGCCATCGATGTCGTCGGGTTTTCAGATCACAAATCTCTCCCAGGTTTCCTCCGCAGGCCGGCCACCTCTGTCGACGTCGTCGTTCAAGAGGAAGTGCAGCTCCATGGATGACGCCACCGCAAAGTGCGGCAGCGGGTCGTCCCGTTGCCATTGTCCCAAGAAAAGGTAAGGAAAACAAAAAGTCAACTCCGAGAAAGCGTAAGATGAAATCATGTCGTACTAGGAAAAGGATTAGAAAAATATGAACACATAATTACAATCTTAATTAATTCAAATCAAGAATTAATCATCTGATGATCTTACGTTTTGATGTTAATTAATAGGAAATCAAAGTTGAAGAGAGTAGTAAGAGTTCCAGCTATAAGCATGAAGATGGCTGACATTCCACCTGATGATTACTCTTGGAGAAAGTATGGTCAGAAGCCCATCAAGGGTTCCCCTCATCCTAGGTAACCTCCTCTCTTAATTACCTATAATTAATTTAATTCTCCAATTTAAATTCTTAATCTGCAATTTAAGCAACCTTAAATCAACTAAGATTAATTGGACGATGTCATTTCAACTAAAACCGTGTTGTCATTTTTCTCTTGGAAAAATTATCATTTTTAAAATTCCTTCCCTTGACTTTAGGAAGTATCAATAATCTCAATATCCAAATGAATTGATGATGATGATGAATTATTAATTAAATTAGCTGATTTTTTTTATATGTGAGTCTATTATAATTATACTACTAGTTTTAATTATTAATAACTATATATCAGTTTTTGAACTCTTAGTAATAATTTATAATTAACTAAATACTACAATTAAAATACATAAACATTCATATATTAATAAATTTAAACCATGATATATATTCATACTGTGAAGGCATATTTTATTTCACTCCGCAAAATAATATAATTAATTAGATGAAATAATTGTCCGGACGGAGTCGAAAATTGAATATTCATAATTTCGGTCGGAAATTTTCAGGGGATACTACAAATGCAGCAGCGTAAGAGGGTGCCCGGCCCGAAAGCACGTGGAGAGGGCATTGGACGACCCGACAATGCTAATCGTGACCTATGAAGGAGAACACAATCACGCCCTTTCCAGTACAGAAGCGCCTGCACTGGTTCTTGAATCATCTTGAGGGAACCCCATCGATAAAAACAAAACCCCACCCGACCCGAGTCCCATCACCCCACCCCACAAGAAATGGAACAAGTTCGATCACCGCCGTCCAACGCGTGGAGAGATGGTCAACCCCCCTTTATCAACTCCCAAGACAAAAACATAAATGTGGGGTCCCATTTGGTTTTGTTTTTGTGACTCTTTTCTTTTCTATGTTTTTTCTTTTATCACAGCCGTTGAAAAACCTCTGATTCTGTGTGTGGAAAAGAGTGAAAAAGGAAAGAAAAAAAGAGAGCTGATTGTGGGTTTGGTGGGAAGGGAATTGAATCATCCAAGTGGCGGATTTTCTTCATCATCTTGTTCTTCCAAATTGACATATCTATTAATATATATTTATACTCTTTTATCAATAATCAAATCCTTAATATTTAAATTCCATGATTGAAATAAGTACAGGATGATCTCTAAATTTTGTGAGTTCATATCTATTTATTTAATTTAAAAATTTTATTATAAAATATTTGAAATATATCGAATATGTTAGTAGCACTAGTATAAATATATAAATTGTTGTTGCTGTTGTTGATGATGATGATGAATCCCATTGTGTTGCATTGTTAAAGTTTGGTGGTGGTTAGCATAAATGCCAACTTTTACTTGTTCCAATGAAATTGTGATGCTTGGGGGAGACTTAAATGATAAGAAAAGTTAGTCAATGGGAGAAAAAGAGTAAAGAAATGGGATGATGGGTATTGTTTGTTAAATGGGAGCGTGACGTGTATGGGACGGTTGACAATTTGGACCATTATTTTAGTGATGATCAAACTTGAATTGGACTTTCTTGGGAGATTAATGTTATTTAATACTATGCATTAGGTTTTGACTGTCGGAGTTGGTCATGCTTCATCCCCCACTCAACTCTCTCTCTCTCTCTCTCTCTCTCTCTCTCGCTTTCTCTTTATTAATTGTTGTTGGACGTGTTTCTCACAAGTATATAAAAAAAATTATGATATAAGATGGAAAAAGCAAATTAAATAAAAAAAGAATAAAAATTTATGAGAATAAAGAGACGTAGAGTGAGATGATAGAGAAATAATATTTTATAATTGAAAATTTATTAAAACTATAAAAATTTATAAAAGAAAAAAAAACAAACAAATGTGGAGAAATTTAGAGAGAAACATGGAGCAGTGGGTGAGATAATATTTTTTTTATCAAAATTGTGAGATTATTAAAAATTTTGAAATTACTATTTTGACCAAATTTGTTTTGAAGAAAATAAATTAAGTTGAGGGTAAAATAAGGCAATCTAAAGTTGGTACGCTCAAAGAATTTTCTTTTATAATAGTATAAATATAGATATTTTGTTTTAGGAATAATTACACACTCCTCTCTTAAATTTTGATATAATTACATATAAATCCTTTATGATTTGAGAAATTATATTTAACACTCCTAAGATTTGCTTTCATCTAACAAATAATTTCACTCTTTAGTCAAAACTCATTGGATTTATTGACATTAACAAAAAAACTGAATTAAAATTGATATTTATCTTCAATTGACTTATTATTAACTTATTGCAGGTCAAACAATTATTTGTTAACTAAACTTTCCTTATAACGGTGAAAATATATCTCCTCACATGTATTACCTACTATAAGTCAGTAATAAGTCAATTGGGGTAAATATAGATTTTTTTTCTTTTATCTTACTATCTCCCACTAGATATCTATAAGTGGTAAAAAAATTACTTTTTAAATACTTATTTATTTTCTAATTAATTTTTTTCTCTTTCTCTTACTTTAAATTTCTCTTATAAAACTATTTATTTATTTTTATCATAATTATTTTTCTACAATAATTTTTTATTAAAAATATTTAATTATTATCAAATTTTGGTGCACACACACGCATAGAATATAAGATATCAAACAAATTTAATTAATGGAGCGTGGCAAACACACACATAATACGGACTCCATTCCACGGCACGCATGAGCACAGGATTATAATAAAGATATTTAAAAATGGAGGTTTGATAATTGAGATCTTAAGAAAAAAACAAGGGATGTAGGGTTGAGGCACTCAGCACAAAAGGCGCAGGTGGGAGTGGGCAAGGGGATGGATGCCCCACCTCACATTCACAACTATATATATATATTATGTGTTGTTTCATCACACTGCACTGCAATTTCACACTACATATTTACTCTTATATATCTAATAAAGATTAATATTCCTTGCTTCTTGTGAATACTATTAATCTACTTAAGACCCTCCATTTATATTGTAAAACTCAGTAGATGTTGCAGCTGTCTCACATGGGCCCAACCACCCGCTTCTCATAATATATATTATATATATATATATTTGGTCAAATTTTGCAATGCCTTTTATTATTATTATTATTATTTTGAGTTTCTAAGTTCATTCGGTTCAAGATTTAATCTTTACTTGCGGTTTGTGATTGTTGTTGATCGGAGCGCATTTTGTATGCGCATTTTGTATATAATAAGATTCGAATTCATAATTTTTTACTAGATAGATTGATCCCATGTATATAAACACTTCCTGATTAATGAAGTTAACCTTCCTCTATTTTAAAATCGAGTGCCAAATACTAATATTGCAATTTTGTTGTGAAAAGAAAGAAAACAAATGAGGGCTTTTTCTTGTATTAAATTTGAACTCAATATTCAATCTTTATAGATAATTTTCAATGGGTAAACTACAATGGGTTTTTTGAAGTTTGTCATAATTATAACACTAGAAAAAAAAAATGACTATTCGCTACAATTTAAATAGCTATGGCCTAAAAATCATGGTAAATGCATTTATTGACCACGATTAAGTAAAATCGATTGAAAAACATAGATTTTCCACCAACAAAAAGTTATTTGCTATGGCTAAGAGCCATGTAAAAGTATGACTGTGGTTAATGACTATTTGCTACGACTATTTTGTTATTAACCATGACAATTAGTCATGATTAAATGTTATATTTTTTGTAGTGTAATCACCTCCTTATTGTTAAAAACTACAAATATCCCATAGAATTATCGATTGTCTAAATAGCCCTTACAATTGATTATTACGAGAGAGTAGTTATTAAGCGATCATTATTTTTTAAAATTATTTTTATTTTTTAAATAATAAAAATAATTTATAATTATAATAAATTTAAAAAATCTCATTATAATTTACCCTTTTCCGAATATTGAACAATCATTATATTTTTATAACTGCAAACGCCACATCATTCATTGGTTGGGGAATGTTTGTTTTAGCGCATGTATATTTATGGACCCCATTTATTTGTAGTTTTAAAGGCATATAAAAAAGCTGCATTTATGATAGGGATAAATATGTAGAAATTATTACTGATAAAAGAACGCGCAGTATAATTAATTACAACAAAATCTAGTGTTAGTAGTAAATATAAAGTTACAATTTTAAAATTTAATAAAATATATTAGGTAACAACAATTTTAATTTATCATAATATAATTTTTAGGGATAATTAAATCATTGTCTCATGAGGTTTTGTTTTTGAAAGATCATTTCTAGTACTCTTGATATTTGCTTTTGTATAACAAAAAAATATTTATGCATGAGTCAAAATTCATCGAATTTGTTTATATTAGCAAAAATTTAATAAAAAGTTCATATTTAACCTCGATTGATTTATTACTAACTTATTGTAAGAAATAAATATTTTTAGACCAAACTACCCTTATAAGAGTTAAGATCTTTTCACATGATTTAGTGCCTAAGATGTATAAGGTAGTTTAGATAGAAGAAAGATTTAGGGTTCGTTAATTTGGTTCAAGTAAAAAGAAAAGAGAAGTGAACGGGGGAAGGGAATGAAAAGAATTATAATTTTCTTTTAAGTTGTTTGATATGATTGGAAGGAGAGAAATTTCAAATACTTTCCCTTATTTGGTACGAAGAAAACAGACTGAAAAGAAAAAACTAATTTTTACTTAATAACCCTAATTTTTAATGACAAAAAATGTATAGTTTTGTTTGCCATATTATCCCGATATTTCATCAATATTGTTCTATATTTTGCTTAAATAAACCGTGATTCATCTATTGCAGAGAAGTGGAATAATAAAAAAAAAGAAGAAAGTTGTCATGTTTCTTTAATATTTTTGTGTGTGTTTTATATGTAAATTCAAGAACAATTAACAAGGACGTTTGAACATTCAATTTTAAAAAAGAATTAACATGCAGAGCAGTGCAAACGTGCCATCATTAGAATTAATAATTTAGCTAATTGTACTTAATTTTCAACGGAAGTTAGCGAAAAAAATAATAGACTAACTAATATTAGAAAAATGTATATAAATTAAAGTCAAATTAAGAAGTTTCTGCTGTGTTGTGGTCGTGCATTTTCTTTTATTGCTTAGACGAATACTGGCCTGCAGCCTGCAACTGCAAGCCGCCCTACAAATTTAATTCAATCATATTTGTCTCACTTTATGTGAATTTATTACATAGTGTTTAGTTATATTGATGCTGATCGAATTGATATGTCTACTCAATTGCTAAGTTTATTAAAATACTGATGTAATTGTATTATTATCGTTTTAATTAAAAAAAAACATTAGTCATATTAATTTGCTATGTTGAGGACAAATATGCCCTAGAAGATTCTAAAAATATGCTTACTGCCTCCATTGACTTGATTAAATAATTCACGTTCTTGTTTTAGGAATTTCTTTAAATATGTCATCATTTTCTTTAGATGGTAGTTTAATCTATTTTTTTTTCTGGATGAAGTTTTAATATTTCTAGAAGTCAACAGCCAGCTAATGTGATTATTATTAATATGGTATTTTAATCTATTTTCAATGAAATTTAATATTTCCAGAAGTCTGCGGCCGGCTAATATGATTATTATACTTCACATCTCTAATTTATTTCAAAGATTGATTAATGGGATTTTCCATACAGGTCGCAATTTTTTTTTATTCCTTAAAAAAAAAAAAAAGCAGGATCAATGTTTTCTTTTCTAATTCTCCTTAAGACCGCTGCCAGAATTTTGGTACAAGTTTGAGAACTCGACTTCATGAAAAAAATTATTCAAATCAAATTTAATCGAACAAAATTAATTATATATCATATTTTTTTATGTAATTTTTTTAAATTGTATGTTAAATTAATTATATAATTATATGTATTATACGATTAATTCAGATTTGATCAAATAAGATATAAATGATCCTAAGCTTATGGGCTTCACCCATACGTCGGAAAAAAGAAACTATCAGCAATGAGTATTTGGGCTAAGGCCTTGTGGCCATATTGGGCTGCTTTTGTGGTACAACTCAGACCAAGTGTGAGGGTGAGGGCAACTATGAAGTGGGAACGAAGCTGTTGCATTACCCTCAATCCGGTCCAAAGTGCTGTGCTTCATTTTCTACAATTTGAGCCCTGATTGCCTAATTATTTTAAACTGTCTTCTCACTTGGTTTTTTGTTAACCAATTTTAATCTTACTAAAATTTTGAACTCAGTATTCCTGATGTTAATACTAACTTCATTATCAATTGTTGCACACCACATTTTAAAAGGGGTGAAACAGTTTTTGCTATACTTGATTTGACATATCCTGTTTATTACATGATAAATATAATTATATTTTTTATGTGATGCAAGTAAAAATAGTGTTTGGGTTCAGATCAAGTATGAAGTAATGAGATAAAGCAATAGGAATTAAGAGAGTATAAACTGGTGAATTTGGGAGTAAAATTACTTATTTTTACGTAAAGATGAGAGAATGAAATTGAAGTTCCAAGTGTGAAACTTCAAATAGAAAATTAAAATCGTAATTCTAATTATAGTTGGCTTTTTCTGTTGAGGGAATTCTCAATTTATGGGTTATTCTCGGTGAAGGGTCTAAGGTTTGATAGAGGGTTATCTCAAGATGGGGTTGGATAAGGTCGAATCCTCATGAATTTGGTAAATGATAGTTTTCCAGTAGTTGGAGTATCCCAAAAATTCGATGAAGGGTTACCTCTTGATGATTGGAGACCTGCGATCCTTGGGTGGTTTAAATCCACTGCAGATGGAGATATCTTCTAGAGATAAAAATACCCTTTAAAATTCTCTACAAATTAATTGAGTGCGTACCTTCCTTTGATTGGATCTATATGTATCTTATTTATGCCACCTTTGAGTTCTTAGGGTTTGCATTTCTTTAAACTTTAACGATCTATTTCTTCCTTTTTAAAATCAGTCCATTTTTAAGTACATTTTAATATATTCTATTGAGTTCAACGGTTAAATACAAAATAATTTTCCTCCAGAAACATCCATTGGCCCAGAAAAACAAGCATCACTAAAGCATAATAGCATTAGCTCGTGATTGGCCACTCTCACACTAATTCCAACAAGAAATCATACTAAATTGAGCTAAGTGGCTAATCATAATGATTGATAAATATATCCTCGGATGAATTCAGTGATTGGTTCATATTATAGATCTTTCCCTGAATAAATCACAAACTCTTGTTCAATTTTCTCATCCCATTAACTTTAATGGAATTAGGCGTCAACCACTAGAAAAAGCGTGAGAAACTACAATCATTCGTACAAGGGCCCTCTACACATATTTCATGTTTCACAGCCATATTCTTGAATTTCAGCACTATCTCAGCTGTAATAATTCACTCTTTGCTATCTGCACAATCATAGTACTATTTCCACATTTTCTATGGTGATCCTCAACTGTTTCTGTCGGAAGCCTAGCTCCAGAAGATTATTAGTAAATAAAACAGAAATTCACGCTGATGATGTAACAACATCGATCAAGATATAACTAACACATAGTTCTCGTCTTTTTTAATGAAAATCTACTTGTAATTTAACAATTGAAATTCAACTACGATCATCTCCAGAGAATGATTAAGAAGGTGAAGGAGCCAGTTCAGGAGCTGAAGTACCGAATTAGGAAGCCAACAGGGAACCTTTGAATACGTATCCATGTATGGACAATTCCTTGGACGCGCAAAGAACGCTGCGCATTCAGCCACTGATCTCTGAAATGGCCGCCCCGGAATGCAATTTTTCCTCACATCAAGCACCCCATTCTTGATCAACCTCATACAGGAAGGGCCAGCCTGCGTAAGATAGTTATCCGACAAAGATAAATTCATCAGATTCGTTAGCCCACACAGCACATCCGGGATGGATCCGTACAACAGGTTGCCAGCGAAGTTCAGAACCTCCAGCTTTTCCAAACACCCCAAGGAAAATGGCAATGGCCCCGTCAGGTTATTGTTCCCGGCGTCAAAAACCACCGCTTCTTTCAGGAGTCCAAGTTCGTACGGCAGGCAGCCGCTTAGCATGTTGTCGAGCAGCAAGATCTCCGACAAACCCGACAGGGCCTTGGCAATGCCACGTGGAATCGGCCCGAAGAATTTGTTGTTGGCTAAGGTGAGATACTCGACATGAGTTGCTCCTATGTCGTCAGGCAACCTGGTCATGAAATTGTTGTTGTTGAGAAAGAGGGCGTCGAGGTCCTTGGCGAATAGTTCTGGCGGGACGGAGCCGGAGAAGAAGTTGTAGCGTATGTCCAGGAATGACAGGCCGTCCATGGCTAAGATTGCAGTGGGAAAGGGCCCTGAGAACCTGTTGTTGCTGATATCCAGCTCGTATAGATAAGGGAGCTTGACGATGTTTCCAGGAATTGTACCGGAGAAGTTGTTGGAGTTGGCGTGGAAGAGGCTAAATCAGGGAGCAGATCCAGGAACCCGACGAGGGTTGGTGAAGATAACTGGAACCCATTGAAATCAATGGAAGCAAGCGCAATGGCTGATTTGTTGTCGGGGGGGCTTTCGCAGTAAAAACCCTTGTATTTGCATATATCCGTGCCGATCCATGAGGAAGTTATGTTTAAGGGATCAGAGGTTATGAGATTCTTGAATCTCTGAATAACGGGGTACACTATTCCCAACCTTTGATCAGCAAAAATCAGCTGGTTTTGTAAGGGGGAGGCGACTGGCGGCAGAGTAACTTGTACTGATACAGCAGCTGCCGCGCCACGACCGGCAATGACCATAAGTGGCCGTTGGCTTTTCACCAGCGTACTCTTGACGTCAAGAGAAAGTAGAAGGATCATGCAGATCAGAACTTCCATTCTGATCAAACTATTTATACTCATTCTGCAATGGAGATGCACTCTATTTATTCTTGCTGCAGCATCATACATACTGTGAACTACTAAGGAATCAAGTACCTCTATTCTCAAAACAACTTTTAACTTTTTTTAGGTGATCCATAGGGGAAAATGCTCTGTATTTTTTTTTTTTTATTATTCACGAATTGATTTCGCAATTTAATTATGTAACTTTAAAATTTTGATAATTTAATTATTTTTCAACCATTTAACCGAAAAATTTCATATCACTTGCACATGCCCAATTGAATATATTTGATTTTTACAATATTTATTAATAAATTTCAATATATGTAGCAGCCATTGGTACAGAGAATGAACATGGAAAGCAATCATGAGAAAGATCACTTTTATAGTGCCAGACTTCATAATATGCAGTGTGCAATTAGTGTGGGTAGGCACTATTTTGTTGATTATTTGGATGATTAGTGTAATGTGACCATTTATGAGGCAACCAAACTACATGCACTCCAAGTGTGAAAGTAATCCACCAAAATCTGAATCAGCTGTGGAAGAGTACCTTTGCGCCCATCTTGCACATTACTCTAATTTGATGAGGAAACATATCCATATTTATCATAATAATTAATGCCACCTATAAAGTGTCATTTAAAAATTAAATAACATTTGAGTAGTCGAGAAAATTATATAGTTTTTGTACGGAAAAAAAAGAAAATGTTGTTAGGCCGGGCAATGGGTGGATTTCATCCTACACTAGCCCGTCTTTCCACTAAGTTTTCAGTTAATTTGATAGACATTTATAGTTATATTATTTAGTACTTGTTGGACTAAATTATTATTTTGAGCAATTTGGATCAGAAAACTACCGAAAAAGATTTTGGGACTAGGAGTGTCAATAAAATTCTCATTTGGGGAAAATTCACTTTGGGCCAATTCAAGTTCAAAAGCAGAGCAGGAAATCAAGTTATGGGCCAAATCAGGAACATATCTAACATTTTTCAAGATCAATTTGAAGCCATTATCAAAGATCAAACAGGCATCACCCAAACCATGAACATCACAAATTTTTTCATTTGCCAAAGAAACAGAACCAAAGTTTTCAGACCTATAATTTGATAAAATTTCTCTGAAAGGTGTCATATGATAAGTACAGCCAGAATTAATAAGCCATTCATGCATATTTAGAGAAGTTTTAACAGAATTAATATCACAGATCATGTATACTTCATCAGTATTGTCATCAGCTATGTTGGCTTTTTCTTTTGAATCATTTTTTCTTGGTTTCTTGCATTCTTTAATGAAGTGACCTCTTCCTCCACAGTTATAACATCTATTGTCTTTCTTTTTATCATCATTCTGTTTTTCATTTTTATACTTAGATCTTGAGTTGCTTCTTCCCCTACTTCGGCTTCTACTCTTACTATGTCTTCTGAATTTATATTCTTAGTTTCTATTTTTTGTTCTTCCTCTAACATAATTAACCTCACCCTGGCTTTGACTGGACTGATTTGTTTTTAAATCCATTTCCTTGCTTTTAAGACCACTGACTACTGTTTCTAAGTTAACATTATCCCTTCCGTATTTTATAGCAGCTTTTACATCACCGTATGTTTCTGGTATAGCATTTAGTAATACAATAGGAGAATAATCATCTATATTTTTATCCCCAGTCAATTTAATATCTTGAATTAACTTAGTGAAGTCATCAATATTCTCATCAATGTTTTTAGAAAGATCCAATTTATATCTGAAAAATTTTTCAAGTAGAAAATAACTTACTAGGTAAAGAGGTTTCAGTATACAATTCTTCAAGTTTGTTCCAAAGTTCTTTAGCAGAGTTTTGTTTTCCTACTTTTCTAATCACAGTATCAGATAAATTAAGAATGATAGAAGAGTAAGCATATTCATCGTTTTCAAGTTTTTTGTCATCAGAAACATTTTCAGCATACTTACCATCAATGGCTTTGAAAACTTTTTGTTGAATCAGAATGCCTTTCATTTTTTGTTGCCAAATTGAAAAATCGGTTTTGCCATCAAAAGGTTGAAGGTTATAGCCAGCCATTTAAAAAATGTACAGAATATTTCAGAGATATATCAAGAATGATCACAGATCAGAGTCACAAAAGGAACAATATATGTAGACAGGTCCAGAGAAATAAAGAGATCACAGATCACCGAACACAAAAAAAATAGGGAACTTGACTGAACCCCCAAACCAGATACCCGACGGTCTCAAGGGACCCGGCCAGGTGAGGAAATCAGTAAGTAATGGTCAGGGTCGAGGAACAGAATAAATATCAGACGGAAAGCGGTAAATGATAAAGAGGATATTACCGTATGCGTGCGCAAGCCTGAGCCTTAACCCAGGCTCTGATACCACTTTTAGGTATCTTACCCAGATGTTTCGAGCCTTTATCAACAGTTACAGAGGATATTCGGGTTCAGAAATAAACCCTTTAGACAATACACTGCAATATTACAAATAATGAAATAAACAGAATCTAAACAAGAATATAATGTAAGCATTGAGATCAAAGGTTAAGATCACAGTGAAGGCTCAGCAAGCCAGATCCGATTTTACCGGATACCCAAAAGAGCCACCAAGGCCACCAACCAGTCACTAGGTTGCTAGTTAACAAACGGAGTAACCCACAAAGGGCGAGCCACAAAGGCTGTTTCAGAACAGAGCCACGAAGGCCAGCCACAAAGGCTATAAACCAGAGCCACACAGGCAAGCCACAAAGGCTATAAGAAGATGTCGGTTTCTAAGCCAGAGAGAGAGGTAGGATGGAGAAGGAAGACTGTCAAGTGGTAAGTGTGGTGTGTCTTTCGACCAACGGTGAAGGAGGTTATATGAGAAGGCAGCCATTAATGGCGGACCAAAAAACTTGAAGGGAGAAGATGGCTTAGAGTGAATCAAAGAGATGCGGGAGAGACTAAGAGACATATACAGCAAAGAGGAAGAGACTAGGGTTTTTGACTGAGGAAGTAAAAGACGGTGGGAGTAAATAGGGTAAACCAAGACACGGGTATGGGCTAGTGGGTCGGGTAGAAGATGGGCTGACCTTTTGATGGAATGGGCCGAAGTGAAACTGCCGTCCAATAGTGACTGGTGGGCCGAGGTGGTTTTTGGGCCACAGTTTTTAACAATGAGTAATCAACCTAATTCCTGATTTCCTTCCCTGTCCCAGTCCCGAGCAGGGAAGTTTCCTCATAACTCTCTCGGTCTCTTGACAACACCCCTAACTTTCTTAGTCTCTTTTCTCTTTCTCTCATGTCGTCGCACTCTCTTCTCTCTCTGTTGATGTCGCCCCCGCTCGCCTTGTCGTCGCTTGCTGCATTGCCTTTCAGCTCGACAAATTTTATAGCGGCGCAGGATGGGTGAGACAGTAGAAAGTCCGGGGCAGGTTTCGGGTCCATCCTGAAGTTGGTGAGTGCGGTCCCTGATCCCGTCCCATTGTCATCTCTATTGGGAACACACAAATTTTTCATTCATGAATATTTTGAAGTAACTAGGATTCAATATGTTGTGTGAGCTTAGTAGAGTTGGAGTCCATCTTGATGCATGGATAACTTAAAGAAGTAAAAATACAACAATTAAACTAAAATTCTATATATATATATATATATATATATATATAATATATATATATATATATATATATATATGTTCTCATAAAATGAAACATAAACACCAGAAACAGGAAGTTTGTCTAAAAGATAAACTTTTAATCCTGACATAAACACTTCAAGCAATAAGACAACAGAAAAAAAATGAAACTCTGAAAACATCTCAGTAATAAATTAAACAAAGGGATCACTGGACTTTATAAATTATTAAACTATTAGTTTTGATAAACATTTGACTTCTTTATTTAAAAGGGTTGGGCTTGATATTCCTATTAATTAAGATTTATTTTTATTTATTTTATCTAAATTCGATATTAATGTGATTGGTCCATCGTTATTTATAATAAATAAATGATTGAAATTATAAAAATATTTATTTTGCTTTAATTCCATCGTATAAAGTAAAAAAAAAAACCATTGTGCTGGTGTGACATGTATCTAAATCGTCTTATATAAGTTTTCAACTTTTGTTAATTTCAAATTACCATTTTAGAATGGAGAAAAAAGGAAAAGAAGGGAAAATGGAAGTAAAGGTGAACTTGACAGGACAACTCGACCAAGGTGTCTTTGTTGGTATATACGCATCTACCTTAATTGGCTGCACAGAAATGGACTTTTCCTTCACCATGCATTTTTGTCGCCTAGTATTTTTAAATATGGGATAGTTTCACAAAATCATTTTTTTTAATAGTTTAGTAAAAAAAACATTATTCTAGTCGAGTTCACAAAATCATGTTTTTGATATTTTATGTACCGATTTTATCAACTTTGGTCAGGGGTGTAAATAATTTGAGTCCAGTCGAGTTAAAAAATTGTATTTGAATTTGATTTGATTATTATTTTAGTTGAGTTTAAACGAACTTTAATCGGATAAAACTCGAGCTTGAATAATTTGATATTTTTGCGTATATTTTACTATTTTTGCATTAATCGAATCGAGCTTAAAGTTTACCAAACAAAATTTTTTGTTCAAGTTTGATTTGTTAAATTTAACAAATCGAGTTCAAACGAATTTTTATCGATAAAGTTCAATCAAATATTGAATAGTTTGATTATTTTTTTAACCCTAATTTTGGTTTACATATTTTCAAAAGTTAACCCTGATTGTTAATTGATCGTCTAAACTAATAAATAAACCTTTTTAATCAACTAATCATCAAGACTAAGTTTGATCATTTTATGAAAACTTAAGGACTAAACTTGACGGGGTCGAAATAGAGATATTAAAAGTAATTTAGTAACTAACTCATTAGACCACAAGTAAATTGTGCCTTTTAAATATCATAAATAAATTATATTACATGCATTTACTTCGGACTTAAATACTAATAGTATTTGTAGTCCTGAAAATTCTAATTTAAATTAAATTTGTCAAACTTGAATTAGTTATATAATAAGTATAATGTATTTATCGTGCAATTAATTTATAGTTTAAGAAAATTAATCAATTATATAATAAATATTTTTTATGCGTTCAAAAAATGCACGGGTCTAATGGATATGTACTATGAGTCGATATTTGGACTGCGAATGCAAATCCTAAAGGGGGACCTGCAAAAAAAAGGTTAGCACTCCGACGCTCAAGTTAGTATTTGATTTGAGCTTGAATAAAGCTAAAGAGTAAATAAATGAGGTTTAGAATCGAGATCTGGTGAATAATATAGGTGTAAAAGTGTATGAACACGTGATAACGTGATTGTGGAGTGCTTAGAGAGTGTTTAAAGAGTGAGAGACGTGTGAGAGACGTGAGGAAGATGTCTAGAGAGTGAGAAAAGTGTCAAGAATGTGTTAGGGAGATCTCCCATTCTCCGAATGGAGGAGTGGACCTGTATTTATAAGGGAGGGGGATGTCACCTCCCGGTTGGAGTCTGCACGTTTTCTCTATTTTCGTGAAAAATGGATAAACATTGTTAAGATAAGTCTGATTTGCCTTTACTTTCGATTAGTTGTGTTGTTGAAGCTTATCTCCGAGTTTGGGGGGAGTTTTTATTATTGAGTACTCCTTAGTCGATAAGGAGTCCATATACTCTAGGAGTTTAGGGCTGATGTGGTCTAAGGTGGTTGCTGACACATGGGTTGACGATATGCCACGTAGGAGAATGACTGCCACGTGTGTGGGCCTTTTGGGCCAAATGTTTTATTATAGCTTTGAGCATGTTCCGCATAAGGGATATCTTGTGCCTTTTTTCTAAAGGCACCCACCAAAGCTACCTGTCAAATGTTGTTGAGCCTTTTATTTTTGTATTCTTTTTTGAGCCGCTTAGACCTCTTTAGGTCAGTTTATTTTTATGCACATCAATATTACATATGCTGTATAATTAATTTGTTTTGAACAAATTTAACTTGAATTAGAACTGTCGAGTACAGTCATTTCACTTCTCATCTAATATTACATTGATATTAAAAGGTGATCATAGTCCAGAAACCTACCACATCACCCACCCAATTAGTAATACTACCCAACACACAAAATGGCCCATAAATGTGCCACCTAAAATCATTCACTAACGGGCTGCTCATTAGTTCATCAATCACCGACGCTTTCAAATTATTCCCCCCTCAAAAAAAAAAAAAAAAAAAAAAACAAGAACATCAACACGTTGCCACCAACCAGAACCATAAGGTGGGAAGAAATTTGACCCACACCATAAAAATACTAAAAATTTAAAATTTTACTAAAAATTATGATCGATCAAATACGTAAAAATACACCAACTGATTTAATTATATATAAAATATAATTATACTGTCGATATTAATAATTATTTTATTTAAAATTCAAATCAACAAAAGTAATCGTCTCATTAAGAGTAAGGTTTGAAATTCAATTTGTACAGATTGAAATGTCATTTTCTTGTGAAGTGCATTGTTCCCAACGGGGTACGTAGATGTAAATGTGTATAATTTGATTTGGTAACTTTGGCGTACCATCTACTAGAACGCAATAAATGTACTAATAGATGCATTGCAATCATACAATATTTAGCCGTTAGCATCTAGGAACAATGGAAAATTTAATAAAAAGAATCACATTACCAAGAAAATATTTATCTAATGATGATAATATAATTAATTTAATTATAACTTACCAATAATAATAATTATACTCCCACGTAGGGTTGGTTTCTCTCCCAAGATTCTTGATTGCATCAAGAGGCTGATACGTCCTTATAATAATACCATCATGACCTACAAAATCCGCTACTACCATTCTCTTCTTTCCAGATTATAGTATTTCCCATTGCCCAATGCCGTAAAAATTGAGTATATCTAATGGCTTTCATGAAAATTTTTATTCGAACTTGAATCAATACTATGGTACATGCAATATACTTGTTATGTGATTTGTATATAATTTAGAGAAAGTGATCAATTACATAGCAAGTATATCATACTTACTCTATTATTAAATTGGTTTGGTGGATCATGTTTGGATAAGAATTTTTTCGACTTTTAACATTTACTTTCTTTTTTATTTTTTGTCCGATAACTTTTTAATATTTCAAGTAAGGAAAAAACTACCAACATAGTATATAACTCTTTTGGGACGTGAAATATAAAAGTCTCTCATTATAATAAAAGATTTAATTTAAGTGCTAATGGTTATAGAAAGTGAATTTATCATCACAATCACATCAAGATATTTAGAGGAAGAAAAAATCATTTTTTATGTTTAGATCATATAATTTATTTATACAAATAATTTTTATTTTTTGGAACATATTAAAAACATTAATATTATTTTCTCATATTATTAAAAATTACACATAATATAAAGATATAAATGGACCCGGAGGTAAAACTATCCCTTTTATTTACCCTACCACATTGGTTGTGACCTGAGTATG
Organism: Sesamum angolense; assembly: GCA_034509725.1. Taxonomy (NCBI): domain Eukaryota; kingdom Viridiplantae; phylum Streptophyta; class Magnoliopsida; order Lamiales; family Pedaliaceae; genus Sesamum; species Sesamum angolense. The sequence goes on from JACGWL010000889.1 coordinate 119,060, forward strand.
GAACAGTGTACTAATATTAAACTGTAGATTGAAATAGAAATGGTGGCATACAAACACACAAAACCAGGGACACATACTGCAGCGAGAAGGGTGTTGGAATTCCCCACCACCCCTTCATTTCTTTTCCTTCACGTGATTCCTGACTCTGTTCCCGCACTTCTATTCTCATCACCTGCTTGCTTTCTTCATCATCCCTTGCTTGCTTTTGTCACCTTATGCTCACTCCTCTTTTTCCTCAAGGTAAAAATGCTCCACTACTCCAGATAATCGGAAAACCTTGTAACCCCGGCTTAATTCTACTGCATTCCCACCATCCTTCTCTTCCGTAGTTGAGGAAAATGGGGAGGCGACATTATCATTTTCTGCTGTGTGTGCTTGTTTTTGTCGCATTTTACTGCCATTGTTCTTTCCTGGTTTTGTGCTCCCCGTCTCCTGGAAAGAACCTGTTGCTGCCATCTGATGCGTCTGCTTTGCTGGATTTCAAGTCAAAAGCTGATTTGAAGAACAAGTTGGGTTTTTCTCCGAAAACTAGCTTTGCTTTCTGCAAATGGGATGGGGTCCAGTGCTCCGATTCCAGGGCGGTTAAAGTGATCATTGAAAGCAAGAATCTTGGCGGCGTTTTTGCTCCGGGAACTCTTACTCAGCTCCGCGAGCTTCGGGTTCTCAGTCTCCGGAACAACTCCCTCACCGGTCCGATTCCTGATCTTTCCGGTTTGGTTAATCTTAAGGTTCTTTTTCTTTCTCGCAACTATTTCTCCGGCTCTATTCCGCCTTCCGTATCCATCCTCCATCGTCTCAAGACTCTTGATCTTTCTTACAACATGCTGGCCGGTCCAATACCCGATTCTTTGGGCGCTTTGGACAGGCTGTACTATCTCCGGCTCGACTTCAATCGGTTCAACGGTTCGGTCCCTCCTTTCAACCAGTCCTCCTTGCAAATCTTCAACGTCTCTCACAATGCCCTCACCGGCGCAATCCCAGTGACCCCAGCTCTTTCCCGCTTTAACATGTCATCTTTTGCGTTGAACTCCCGACTTTGCGGGGAGATTATCCACAAAAAATGCCCTTCGACGCGACCCTTTTTCGGCCAGCCGACGACCACTGCACCGCCGCCGAAATCAGCAGCGGCGCTCAGGCAAACGGCGGGGTTGAGGGATGACGTTGCCTTAAGCAGTAAAGGCATAATGCAGAAGCACAGGAGGGCTGCTCTGGTGATAGGCTTCTCATTGGGGGTGTCTGTTGTTGTCATTTCACTCATATGCTTCGCGTTCGCTGTGAGGAAGCATAAAAGATCGCCGAAGGGGGAAAGTACGAAAATGGGCCTGGACCCCAGCGTGACGGGCAATGCAGAGGCTGTGATGAGAATTGCAGAAGAAAACGAAGAGCTGGAGGAGAAGGTGAAGAGGGTGCAGGAGGGTAAGCAGCTGCAGATGGGGGGGAAGAGCGGGAGCTTAGTATTCTGCGCGGGCGAGGCGCAGGTGTATACGCTGGACCAGCTGATGCGGGCTTCTGCAGAGCTGTTGGGGAAGGGGACAATGGGGAGCACGTACAAGGCAGTACTTGACAGCCGTCTGATCGTCACTGTGAAAAGACTGGACAGTGGGAGATTGGGGGGCACGAACCAGGAGGTGTTCGAGGGCACATGGAATCAGTGGGTGGGCTGAGGCACCCTAATTTGGTGCCTCTTCGGGCTTATTTTCAGGCCAAGGAAGAGAGGCTTTTGATCTATGATTACCAGCCCAATGGCAGTCTTTTTTTCTCTCATTCACGGTCAGTTCTTTCTTTCTCTGATTAATCACTTTTATTAAACTCTTTTCTACTAAATCATCTTTTTTATTATGTTAATTATGTGATTAGTATGAGCATTTAGCATGATGTCTTAATTCAATGATTATCAGATTCTTGCCGCTGTTTGTTTCTTGAAATTAAGGTAAAATAATTGGTGGAGACTGTAATAAAGGCCATAAGGTACGACAATCTGGAAAATTGAAGTGCATTTATTAAATAGTCTGAGGATGATCTTGGGAGCTGTAGCTTTTAGTTTATCATACTAATCGTACAGTGTGTGCTAGAGTTTAATAAAACGACGAGATTATAATGCGAAAATCTAGGTTGCAGTAGTATCTCACTGGCTTTATCATCAAGATAGAGAATCTGGCAATGGATACTATGTAGTAGGAATAAATTGTGGAAATTCTTGCCAAGGCCCGACTCTTCCGAACCTGAATAATGATATGCAAAGTACAGTACACTTGTCATGTGATTGGTTTGCAGTTTAGGAAAGTGACCATCACAGAGCAAGTGTATTAGACTTGTTTAGTGATTGAATTGGTTTAGCCGAACCAGGTTCGGGTAAGAATTTTCCAAATAAATGTGTGAGGACTATATATTAAGAGAATTCGTTCTAAGGGTAGGTTTTACAGGGGAAATTCTTGTCCGGATCTGGCTCGGTTGAATGTGAACCATTCATATAACAAGTGTGATATACTTGTCATGTGATTGGTGTACAGTTTGGGAAAAGTGACCAATCATCTGTGAGTGGATTGGTTCGGGATTAGGTTTTGAATTTTCTGGTTTACAGCACGAAAATGTCGATATTTGCTTGCTCCGTGCTACGATAGTTCGCTAATGCTCAAGTTAGATTTGATTCAAACTAGTCTCAGAATGAAAAAATAAGATTATGTCACGTTAGCAACGGGACGTATGTGGTGTAATTTGTACCATTCTTTTGTCATGATTCTTTTATTTATGACCTATGAGGTGAGCTTTTTGTTGCTGATCATGGCTGCCATATCCACAATAGGTTCAAAGCCAGCAAAGGCGAAACCACTTCATTGGACATCATGCTTGAAAATAGCCGAGGACGCAGCTCAAGGCCTCTGCTACATCCACCAAGCGTGGAGGCTCGTTCACGGTAATCTCAAGTCCTCCAACGTCCTCCTTGGCTCCGACTTCGAGGCCTGCCTCACCGACTACTGCCTTGTCGCATTAGCCACCCCATCCCCTGACGAAGACACCAATTCCATCGCCTACAAAGCCCCGGAAATTCTCAGATTCGACCACAGGGAAGCAACATCCAAATCCGATGTCTACTCATTCGGGGTTCTTCTACTCGAGCTGCTAACAGGGAAGCATCCATCGCAGCACCCGACTTTGATGCCTGACGATATGATCAGTTGGGCAAGGTCTGCTAGGGACGACGACAATGGAGAAACAAACCAATTGGAAATGCTTCTCGAGGTAGCCGTGGCTTGTAGAGTGGCCTCGCCGGAGCAAAGACCGACGATGTGGCAGGTGTTGAAGATGATCCAAGAAATTAAAGAGGTGGTCCTAATGGAGGATGGTGAGTTCAACTCAAGTTCAGGGAACTCTTAGCTGTTTTGTCGTCTACTTGTTGAGCAGAGAAAATTTAGCATGGGCATACAGATGCACGTGTATGATGTACACATTTTCAGTTCAACAATGGCAATTTATGCCAAAAATTTAGCTTGGAGCCCACCACCATCCAGTCATATGTAGGGAGAGCACAAGAAGGAGAGTACTTAGTCAAAATAGGCCTGAAAAAGTGAAATATGAACTGTTTTTTCCCTGAATGGTGATATGTATTATTTTCCTGTATTCATTGCTTACTATAGTTATGATATATATTTTATTGGAAAATGTGTTATACTTTGTTTGATATTTACATGGTGTATGAAATATTTTTTCTTTTTAAAATATGTAGATAACCGGAACTATAGCCTCATAATTTGTATATATTTAAATAAAATATATGAACTGGAATATCATTTAAGGTAAATTAAATTGACACCTTCCGAAGTTGGATTTAATTATATAAATATTAATTTTTTTTTGAAATTTTAAATGTATTATTTAACATTGTCATTGTCATTACAAGTACATTGCTAACAAAACATTACATAAATATATAGTGTATATTGCACTACCACTCTCTCAAGGAGTGTATGGGTAT
>JACGWL010000890.1:0-14177 GCA_034509725.1 Sesamum angolense
TATTAAATAAATACTATTATGTACATTTATATCATAGAATTTCTATTTAATATGTATACTAATTTATTTTAGACTCAATAATATCTTTTACATATAAATATTTGTTGTAGATGTTTTTTTAGTATTAAATCTTTATCTTAAAATTAATTTTTCGTATTTTAATATTTAACTAAAATTTTAAGAAGAAGAATATTTATTTTTTGGAATTACTCTTTATAATGTGGGTTTGAAATTATTTTAATTTTCTATATTTTTTATTATGAAAAATATTTTATTTTTTTAGAAAATTATAAAGAAAAAATATATTTAATAGGAACATAAGATGAAAATGTAGATAAGGGAAAAAATACTCAAAAGATAAATTTAAAATAAATAAACAAAGGCAGATTCTTTCATATACAGTAAATGAGTATGGATTTATTATTTGACAAATTGCAAAATCCCTCGTATTTTGAAAATTTCATTGAAAACCCCTAGTTTTAAAAAATAGGCAAAAATTCCATGTATTTTTTCACCTTCTATTAATTGTCCTTAACGGCATTAATTTTATTTAATAATTTACCCCAGGCAACCTCATTGCCGTCCGGTGCAAATGGGGTCGACCTTGCCGCTGTCGTACAATCTAGGCAACAAAGATTTGCCCTTTTATTCTCTAGGAGACTGTCGTTGCCCAAATCTAGGGGGAACGACTGCGTAGAGAAGAAATGGGAAATACCACAATCTAGCTTGGGCGACAGCTCCTCACCCTTGTGTGATGGCCGCCAATAGTGGTTGGTAGTGAAGAGGGAGAGGAGAGAAGAACAAAATAAAAAATTGGAAAAGGAAAAAGGGAAAAAAAAAAAAAAGCAAAAACATAGATTATTTTTATTTTGAAAAAATTAAGTAAAAATAATTTAAATTGTTTGAAGTTTGAAGCATACTAAATTTTTATATTAAATACATAAAATGGTAATATGAATTTAAATATTATTTGTAGTAAATAATATGCCTTAAAAATTGATACTTAATTATATATTCGATAAATAAATATAAATTATTGAAACAAATTCTCATAAGAAATAAAAAAAAATTAGAAAAATTTGCTAGCAAACCTATGCAAACGAAATTTTATTATCCCAGACCAACACCCCAAGATGTTCTTTATGAAGAACAAGTGATAATTGACCAAAATAGTTATAATGACAAACAAATTTATGAATGTAATATTGATGGATTTTTACAGAAAGACAAATTTACAACACTATACATAGGATGATGGTGTATAGTACAATCTGTAAAGGAAACTAGATATGGTGACATGCAGTACTTGTGCGTAAAATTTTTAGTAATGCTTTTATTTTATTAAGGCTCATAATTGTCATTGCTCACAATATCATACACAAAAACTATCTGGTAACTTTTTTTTCATGACATAACTATCGATACATATTTTACTCTAATTTGCTTGAGAATTGACACTTTGTAGAATATATGTCATATCGATAGTGGTGATTATATATACATACAAATAAATACTAATATGTCATTTTAATTTTACAAAATCGAGTAAATTTAATTTTTTACTACATGTAGTGCATAGAATTAATTTTAAAGGTAGTTTGTTTAACATGATGTGAAAAATTGAAGGACATTTTTGGTATTATAATAATTTGGTGTAGTGGTATCAAAACTACCACTTTGAGTGTATAAACCCTCTTCTCTTTATATTATAGATAATAATTTCGATAAGGCTATTGCTAAAATGATTATAGCAGGATTCAATGAGATGGTGGGATAATTATCTCAGTCAAACTGATAAAGATGAACTTTTAAATACAGTAAATATTAAAAATAACATCTCAAAAGAAAAAGTAGTGTATACACTTGATATCAGTATTGTTGAACACTTTATAGGAAGATGGTCTGATAATAGTGAGAACATCAAAACACTATTACATAATCTAAATGTAAAAATTTAACTTCATTTAGATGGTACAAAGATGTCTTCCTTGGTAGAGTAATGGAACTTCCAGAATGGAATGATGCTCATTGGAAGTCTAAATTTATAGACAGCCTCCCTCATCTTTTTGCTGAAAGAGTTAGAAATACTTGCAAAAAGGAGAAGTACAGATTAATTATAATCAATATACTTATGGGAAGTTAATTGGAACCTACATCCAAGAGGGTTAAATTTATGCAATGAAGTTAGATTAAACCAACAAATTAGAAGACAAAACTTAACAGAGAAAGTCAATTAGAAAAATTTTGTATTCAGTTTGAGATAGAAATGAAATCATCCCATATACCAAAAATCCCTAACTATAGAACTATAGAGAATAGGGAAAAAATGAATAAAGAAAGACTTAGCTAGAAAAAATGAATGGGTATATAACTAAAAAGAAAGTAAGGAGATGCTACATTGGTGCAAAACTGACCACATTGCGAATAAAAACTAAGAAATTGAAAAAGAAAATTAATAGTCTTAATTTTAGAGGAAGAAGAAAAAGAAAAGAAAAAGAAATATAAATTAATGCATATTTTCTGAAGAAAAAGAATCCTCTAAATAAAAACGACAATCTGGAGAAAAGTCTGACTTTCAAGATGAACTTAAAAATGTTGAAGAAATTTGGGATATCCATCAACTTCTTCTGAATAAGAAGAAGAAGAGTCATCTTGTTCATGTAATAAGAAAAAACTGAAGAAAATTTACATCAAGAATTCTACGAATTAATGGCTAAATTTAAAGAATTAGGAAAGATAAATATTCTCACTGATAACCGTACCATTGAATTACTTAGCGAAATTAAAGACCTGAAATAAGGGAGATCATTCCCAGTAAAATTGATAACAATAATAATAGAGCTTCGACATCTAAGTCAAATGCAGTTAGGGACAATCCCTCTAGTTTAGAAGATCTGAAAATAGAAGTAGAAAAAATTAAAGGAAGAAATCAGAAATATTAAAAAAATAATTACTCCTACTACCTGGATAGAAATATTAGAAATTAACAAAAATACAGAATTAGAAAAACAAAAATGCGAGGATGACTTTTTGTCCACATTAAAAATTGTTACTAGTCAAAAGTGGAATGTCAAAATTGATTTATTAATAAACAACAATTTTACAAAAATATTTACTGCACTTATAGATAGTGGTCAGATGTTAATTGTATCAAAGAAAGTTAAATACCAACCAGATATTTTGAAAAAACAACCCACTCTTGCCATCTCCAAACTTCAGGACCACCTCGTCTCTACTTATCTTTTCTACTTCTTTCCGGCACCTGCAAATCATCGCAGGTGTGAGCTCCACAGCCAGTATCCAATTGCCAAGAAGCAGAGTTAGTTATCATGTTAACCTCAATAACAACGTCCCTGCACTAGAGAGGAGCTTGGGGCAGTCCCTCTTCCAATGGCCTTTGTCCTGGCGATACATACATACATCATTTGCCCTAATTGACTTGGAACCCATCTTCCCTTTACCTTTGCCCATCCCCACTGGGGCAACAAGAGTGGTCAAAGCGCTTACAACAACCTTTGCCTTACCCTTCTTCTTCTTCTAGCGTCTGGCCCCTTGCCTTTCACTTTAGGGTCGAGCCTCCCCGACCAACATCGACGGCATAGATTTTTTGGTCATTGCCTCATATTGGACCAACTAAAGAAAGCGGATCGGCCTGGAAAGCGCGGCAAAAATATGAAAAATCGAAAAACTATTAAACATGCGAATAAAGCAGTAAATAAATAGCGATCAAGGGGTAAACCTTGATCTTTTCCGGGCGTTCGATGTATTAAAATAAACACAGGCCAAGAATTAAAATGAGAAAGAAATAAGATGCGTAAATATAAATCGTATTTTACCGTTATTATTTTTCTTGTACGATTACACGCATTGACTCATTTTCTCATATCCGTCCACTTAGAGAGTTCAAGCGTAGAACCCCTCTAAAGTAAGTCCACCACACCATGGAAGTGGATCTAATTCTCTTGCTAGAAAGGATTAGATCCGGTGAACGAAAATGAATTTCGAATCACTATTAATTTAGTGTATCCGAAATTTCCTCGTTCTCAATTTGAATCCGATTCAAAGAGAACATTAATTTGAAAGAGGAGAAGAAATTTCAGATTTTCAATAGAATCCGTGCATGTGCAAGGAGTGGCATGTGCAAGGAGAGAGAGAGAGAGAGAGAGAGAGAGAGAGAGAGAGAGAGTTCATCAGAGAATTGCACACTTTTTCTAGTCTTTGAAATCATGTGCTGCCCCAAACTTGATGAGAGAGAAAAGTTGTTAAAGTAGAATCCTATATGATTCATCTCAGCAACTTAACTCTACCATTTTGTGAAGATTGCAATTGAATCCGTGTGGAATTGGTATGGAGAGAGAAGTAGTGATTGAGTATTTTGTGGAATCCAATTTCTCTCAACCACAACAACCTATCTCATCCTCAATCCATTTCAATTTAATCTCTCACTCTTGTGCAACCACATGTGACCGAGCCATCAAGTGTCAAAATAATAAATTCTCTCCAATTGTGGCTTGGGTTCTAGTATATTTGGATTGAGTTTGAATTAAATTGTCCAACAAAATTAATCAAGTCCAATTCTTAATCTATAGGGTTATTATTAATCCAATTAAATAAATACCCATACAAGCTATGTGAATATTTAATCTAATTAAATATATACAAGCCTAAATATACTCAATTAATAAATTTAATTTATTAAGCCCAATAATTAATTAGTCAATTAATTAATTTTAAGCCATCTTCATTAATTAATGAATCATCCATTAATTAAAACAAGCTCATCTAATTAATTAATGAATCTAATCCATAAATTAATTAGCCCAAGCAATTTCAAATTAATCTAATTAATTTAAAATGCCAATCCCTAAAATTTACTTAATTCAATTAGTAAATTCTTGATTATCTATCCAATGGATTATTCCAAATAAATGATCCAATCATTTATTTTCTCTTCTCCATGAATTAATTTAATCCAATTAAATTATTCATTTCTTCAAAATTAATTCTAAATTAATTCATCACTTCCACAGTGATTTGTGTGTGACCTTTTAGGTTCACCCTCAGCTAGACTTGGACGTATGTGACCAACACAATTAATTACATCTAACTTAATTAATTATTTCCATTATCCCATAATCAGAAAACGACTGTTACCATGGGTGGTCGTCTAGCAACGGTCCATGACACTAGAGACCATAGGACCATATTCCATTTATTCACAATAATATTGTAGCTTTCTTCTACCCCAAATATTCCACGTATCGTGAGACCATGAAAAGGTAAAAGTAACATTCACACTACATTATCGTGGATGGAAGGCTTGGAATTATCAAACAATTTGATTTATTCTATTTTGGGCCTAATATTTACTTGGACCATCTAAGTGAGAGTTCAAGTTTGTTGTGACCAAGACCTCAACATTATAAGATTTTTGTGTGCCAAAAGTTTTAACAAATGAGTATAAATGCGTTCCAAATACATCATACATAAAAATTATATAACATTCACCACATGCAAAAACAAGCCTAGCAAGCCCTATTGGATGATCATAAGCCCAATCCTAAGTGACCCACTGAGCCGCAGTGAGTCTATGGTCAATCTAGGGTGTCGCCTAACTATTACAAAATAGTAACCCATTATCATTCTAATGGGCCTTCCTCTTTGTTTTCTTTCGTTGTGAGCTCCGTCCAATGGACTTGGGCCTTCATCTCCATGTAAGCTTACATTTATTCAAAATAAAGAAAACCTCACATTTATAACTACACTCATTACAACTGAAATTGAAAAATCCCAATCAGAAGTTGGGGAGTACAAAGGGAGGGAGAAAGCAAGCCTTATTATTTCAAGGCTAAAAACGAAGAAAGATTAAAACAAAGAGGCACGCAGGCCTCACCAACATAAAATTAAACCATACATTTGGCAAATAGGCTTTTGATCATCCCCATTGTTTATCCAATAAACAATAATGAACACATCTATATCAAATGTAAACATGCTAAGAAAAAAAATACAATCCATGTATTTAACAATAGATATCCAATATCAAATACCAAAAATATAATTAAATGAAGACTAGAACATATTAATAATGCAATAAAAAATAAATATCAACCATACATCCAATGTACCAAAAAATATATTCTTTTTTGTTTGGAAACTATTTCCAAATTAATCTAAGTCATAATTTAATTTTAGAAAAATCCAATTTAAGCAAAATTAAAATTTACCAAAATTAATAATTTTAGAAAATCAGTAGAAATCAAGAAAATTATATTTTTCAAGAAAAAGGCACAAAACGGTCCACATCCAAAGACGGCCGTCTGCTGCTGGTCGCGCACACACGCGCACGCACATAGGCGTCCCTGCCTACACTCCGCGTGCGCTCGCGCTGCCATGCCAGCATGCACGCCAGGCAGCACGCAGACAACTACCTGCGCGCTCCCGGCTGAGCACACCGTTGGCCAATGATGGTCTGACAGGGCAACAACAACTAGGCTATTCCGATTTTCAATTTTTTTTAAAATTTCTAAATTAAAAACTGAAATAAAACCATGCATTTACAGAAAATCCAATTTTAAAAAATGCATAGATATCCACAAATTAAAAGCAAAATTAATACATATTTTCTAAACACATAATCATGCTTCAAACTTAGAAACATGCTCTAAATCGGTATGGCACGGGAACGCGGTGGAAGCGTAAAATTTAAAAAATTAAAAATTGGTTTCAAAGGGGTGTTTCCTTTGAAATTTCTGTGCCTTTGATGTTTGTCAAAAGCATAATACCAAACATATAAATATGCTAGGCAAGTGGCTAGAGGATGAAACAAAAAGGGACATAAATTAACATGTTACCTTTTTGTATCTTAAGACGAGCAGTAACATGCGTTGTTCCCCTTACATTCACTTGAGAATTCCAAAACATCTACGTTGTCCACACCACAAAAATGGATTAGATATTATTCTTTTTCTATTGCTAGATTGAACAAAAACCAAGAAAAAAACAACTCCAAATAAACACTATTGTTTAGTGCTTTTGGATTGTTTAATGTTCTAACTTGAATCCAATTCAATATAGAAGGACAAGGAGAATATTTTTAGAGAGAAGGCTAGTTAATTTCGTGGCTCATAGGTTGGTTATGAATATGTGTGTGGTTTTGTATATAACATACAATTAAATTCAAAATTCAATAACTACTTAGTTTGCCTCCAAGGCAACCTATACACAGACATGCATATAACCATCAACCATGATTAAATAACCTCTCCATAATGTTCATCATGGTGAGTTTCAACTCCTTAACTTGCTCCAACCTCCTTGAAATGGGCTTGGACTTCAACTATGCATGAGCTTGATTTAATCAAATTAAATCAAGCCAACCAAAGTCCATTGGAAAATAATTAATTTAATTAATTTTAGCACAACTGAGTTCAAAGATTTATCTAATCCAATTAAATAAACCTAAGCCCAAATAATAATTCATTGATCCAATCAATTAATTAAGCTAAATCTAATAAATTAATCTAATTAATTTAAAGGTGTTAAGCCCAAAATTAATTAATCCAATTGATTAATTCTTGACCCATCCATCAAATGGATTCTTTTAATAAATGATCCAATCATTTATATATTCTCCTTGAATTAATTTAATCCAATTAAATTAATTCATTTCTTCTAGAATTAATTCAAATTAATCACCAACTCCATAGTGATTTGTGTGACTCTTTAGGTTCATCCTTAGCTAGACTTGGGCTTGTGTCCGACACAATAATTAATTAAATTTAATTTAATTAATTATTTTAATAACCATTAATCGAAAAATTCTGATCACCATGGGTGGCCGTCTAACAATGGTCCATGGCACTAGAGACTAGGTGACTATTGGCGTGAATATTTAGGCTTCCCAGTACCATACGGGTACGGTCCTTCCATCATCCGTCTCCCGATCTAAGTCTAAGGCATAGAATTGGGCATCGGTTCCCATTCTGGACTAGACACTATGCTCGATAACTTGAGATGCGTTTCTCTTTTTTTGTTGACGTAGGAAACCATTCCCTACGCAACCAATCGCTGTGGCCACAGACTCTAATAGCTCGAACCATCTAAGAGCGCATAGGAGACTCGACTGTCATATACTGACAGGTGACGGATTCTATCTTGGAACCACCGTCCTCACTACATCTTATGATTGTATTGGAGAAGACTTATAATAACCACATCCAAGATTTGGTCATCTTTCGCCAGACCCAAGATACAACCATCGTATGTATGTGACTGCATGGTTCCTCAAATCCGAGGACTAATCCCGTACTATCGGAGCCAGGAAGTTCGAGTCATACCAACTAAGCCTCCAAGGCTTGCATATGACAACTTCCCGCGTGTCAGCTCAGTCGGCTTGACAATCTTTGTCAACCATCTACTAAAATTGCATAGACTGAAGGCAATGGATCGACCGGGGAAGCACCGCGGAAGCGCAAAAATTGAAAAATTCAATAATAAAGCAAATAAATATCCGATCAAGGGGTGTGACACCCCTCCATAATCACATAATTACCCTCGTGACTCATAATTAAACCAATAAGATAACTGACAAAGTCAACATTTGACAACCATCTCAAGCGAATTACATACATTAGAGTTTTTAGCTATTACCAAAATATAAGACACCATCTTAGTCACAATTTCATATTCTTGTGTCCATCTATCTAGAACTCCTCAATTAGCATGGCACCGCTGACCCACCTATATGGCTGACACTGGCTTATGATCTATCTCCTGAAAAGAAATATATGGCAAATTTATGAGTTGTCAACTCAGTAAGTATAGCCTTTCGGTCTATATACACAAGCAACAAGTCAAGTATAAAGCAATGATACCAACCTAATCAATATTCACCATGCATTATTAGCAGACATAAGAAATCACATAGCTACAATCAGACATCAAAAACAAAACATATTAGTGGCGTTTTAGTTTGTTTTCTTAGAGCCCTGCTTAACCAAACTGGAGCACATCACTCAATGAGCTTTGCCGGCTCTCACCATCATCATCTCAATCACAATCCTCCTTCTTTTATTTTTTTCTGATTCGCTGATACCACACAACACACAGCTCGTGTGTATCCCATCACCACCACTGATACCACACAGCACACAGCTCGTGTGTATCCCATCATCCCACTGATACCATCGTGTGTATCCATCATCTCCGTTGATCAATGACAGCGCACAGCTCGTCATTGATCATATCATCTAAGCCATTGAGTATGTCCCCAGTTAGGTAAGCCATTTCATTTTAATCCCCACATCATCATCATTAACTTACTTCAATTCCATGTAAATATTTTCTCGTCAATCACTTTCTGTTCGATTTCCTCCACATTCAATACACAACCACACAATCATTCAGCCAACATTCGTGTAGCACAATCACAATTAAGCACATAATAGCAATTCCACAGATATGCAGAAAATCTTAATCACCATCAACATCCATTAACGAGTATACATACCATTTATATTTCATCCATATAAATATATACATAAATCCAACATATATGACACTCATATAGGCATATATATACTATACAAAAACCAACATCCACCATAAAGTATATCTATAAAATCCATATATACATAAATCCAACAAGCAATACTTATATTCACACACACACACACACACACACATATATATATATATATATATAAATCAATTAGCTATACTTACCTCCCTTTTTCCAACTATTTAAATAGTCGAATGATGTGTACAAACCTGAACGTTGTTCTTGTGTCCTAAAATGAGGTATAAAACATACTGTCAATGAATCAATAACATTGTAGTTTCTTCATAAAGCATTAAACACATAGGTACACTTCTCACTAATCTTTGAATATCTCATTCTATAAAATTCGGATCTTTATTCAGTTTTCTTCTACATAATGTAGACTCAATTATCTTTCTATAAGTATATATCTTAATTATTAAAATCAGTGTTCATATTTTAGAAATTACCCTTACAGCCCCTGAATCTACAATCTTCACAGAATGAGCAGTACTCACTAAGTATATCATAACTTTAATTACAATCACTAACATTCAAAACTGTTTTAGTATGATAAAGTGAACATACTAATCTTCCCAATGATATATGATTTGTAACCATAGAGGTTAATTTTATAAAAATATGTCCTTTTTATGAAATTGCTTTTCCTTAACAGCATCTCTGTCTCAGTTTATAAAATTTCCTCAGACAAACATAAAATTGATAAAGATTCAATTTTTACACGAAATATTCTCATGAGTCTCTGATTGTATTTACAACAAGAATTATACAAAAAGGATGTGTATATAATAAGTTATTCAAGTTTTAATACAACCTGGTCCATTTAGACAGCAACAATTCAAACCTTATTATTTTAAAATTCTCTGAAAATCATATACTCTTCCATAAATTACCAAATTTTCAGAATATAACCTCCTATGTATCTAGTTTCAATTTACAAAAGAATTATTCGAATTTAACCAGTAAAACTCAACTTACAAGGTTTTAAATACACCTTGTCATTTTACCTGCAGAAACAAAGCAACAGAATTTCCTCCATTTAAGCCATTTAAACGACCGATTTGGTTTCTTCTCAAAACTAGAACGTTTTAGTAAACATATCATTGTTTCTCCAGATTCAAAACTCACCAGATTTGGACCAGTATAACACTCTAAAACCCCGATTTACAGAGATATTCAAAATATACTTCTCTTTCACTTTATATTTTCTTCCATTTTGACTAACATGCAGCTCCTAAACGAATTTAACCATGAAGGATCAGCAAAACTTACCAAATCTTCTATGAAAATTTCCAAGCTTGAAGATGATGAAGATGATGAAGAGCAACACCACCTCCTTCTCTCTTTTCCTCTCTTTCTCTTCCCCTTCTCTTCTTTTCTTTCTCTCCTCTTCTTCTCTTTTCTTTTCTTTTTTCATCTTTTCATCTTTTCCTCTCTTTCTCTCCTCTCTCCACCGCATCATTCCTTTCTATTTTTCCTTTATTATTTTCTACACCCTTCTAAACTGTAGTCTAGGTATATATGTGTATTGTTAATTATATATATAAGTTTGTAAGTGGAAGTATATTTATATATATATATATATATAATATATATATATTAATATAGTCTTTGACATATATTTTTGTTCCCTCTCATTTTTACAATTCTATATTTGTAACCCCATCATTCCTATTGTTTAAATTTTTCACTCATCTCCAAGAATTTATCATGTCAAATAAATTTCTACTTAAACACCAAATATTATATAAATCATCACACCACTTATCCATATTATTAAGCTAATAAATAGTAATTATGCATTAACGTATGAGGATGTTACAAGGGGTGTACCCTTGATCTTTTCCCAGGCGTTCGGTGTAATATTATAAATACGTAGGCCATGAATCAAAGGAAAACAATAAGAGAACAACAGAAATGCAATATTAGAACATTACCATTGTTGTTTTCTAGTTCAACTTCAAGCGTTGATTTCATTGGTCTCCTTGATCCAAGATCTCGATCTAGAGATCCTCTAAAGATTAACACACCACCACTAAAAGGATGTGGTGATTTCGTGCTTGCAAAAACACCACAAAACGCAAGAACCAAAAACGCTGTTGATTAATGTTTGGCTTTTGAATTGTCTTCCGATCTCTAAGATCTTGAGAGAGTTTTTGGAGAGGGAGAGAGTGAATTTTCATGGGTGGAAGTGTAGATGCTATTAGGGTTAGGGTTAGAGTGTTTTTAGAGCAATATATATGACCTAGTCATAGTATAGCAAGGAGTCATGACCTAGCAAGACTCCTACACCTAAAAACCACCTCTAAGCCACCTTATGACCAAGTTTGGTGCACCCTAGGCACCAAACTCGGCCACACACACTCCAAGGAGGGGTTTGGCTCCTCCTAAAGCTAGCCATGGTCCAACCAAGGCCTTGGGCTTGTATTTTAATGGACCGGGTTTGATTAAATCAATTTAAACCAAGCCCATGTCAAATGGACTTTTATTAAAGCTAGTTTAATTTATAAGTCCAACATTAAAATCCCTTAATCCAATTAAGAGATCCAAACCCCTTTTAACTCTTATTAATTTATGAATCCAATTTATAAATTGAACCAAACCCAATAAAATTAATCCAATTAATTTTAATGGCCAACTAAGAATTTCAATAAATCCAATTAATTGAATTTCAAGTTATCCATCCAATAGATTCGTCTAAATAAATGATCCAATCATTTATCCTCTCCAAGAATTAATTTAATCTAATTAAATTAATCCGACTCTTCTGGAGTTAATTACAAATTAACTCCATCCCAATATAGTGGTAGGGTGTGACTCGTTAAGTTCACCTTCAGCTAGACTTGGGTGTGTTCCCATCATAATTAATTAAATCTAATTTAATTAATTATTTCTGATTATCTCATAAGCAGAAATAGCCTGTTACCATGGGTGCCGTCTAGCAACAGTCCATAGCATTAGAGACTAAGTGAATATAGATGAACATTTAGGCAACTGAATCCATGCAGATAAGGTCCTTCCATCAACCGTCCCGGCATTAGTCTAGAGCATGGAATTGGGCATCGGTTCCCATCCTGGACTAGGCATCTATACTTAATAACTCGACATTACCCTTTTGCCCTATTGAATTATCACATGGAAATCTATCCCACTTATTCAGTCACTGTGGCCACAGATTTCTAGGGAAACATATCCCAGAGCGTATGGGAGAGCCTACTGTCACGATGTTGACAGGTGACAGATTCTTTCTTGGAACACATCATCCTCATTACACATTCTGACTGCACTAGATAAGGCTTATAACATCTATATCTTTCGACACAAAAATTTTTCATCAGATCTAAGCTACAGCCATCATGTGTATGTGGATTGCCATGGTTCCTTAAGTCCGAGGACTAATCTCGTACTATTAGAGTCGAGAATCCCAATCATACCAACCAAGCCTTAGGAGGCTTCCATATGACGATTCCTACGAGTCAGTTCAGTCAGTCGATTACCTTGCCAACTAACCCACTAAAACTGCATGGACGACCCACATCTCCTGCCGACGAAACATAGCTGCAGTACTTAGTGCAAGTCTCTATAGGACACTCGATGCCCTATCTCGAGGTCCTCGACTTGGAACGTTCGAGACCAGTCTACAGAGGTTGGTTTCATGGCCACCATCCAATGCACACCGAACCCCTTGGACTTGCTCGTTTGGTCTGTGGGCTTTGTCGTGTAGTTAAGTATTAACACAATAAGTAAACATAACAAAGAATCAAGCCATAGAATGAATATTACCTTTATTCAAAGACATAAATATTATATTACATCAAAATTGTCAGAAATAGTTTACAAAAGCCCAATCTGATTGGCTTTCTAGTCACCTATTCTAAAATAGATGTCCATCGTCTATCGCCGATGAAACACGACACTCATTTAATGAATTCAATATTTAGTGCAAAGTTCAATAGGACTCTCGATGCCTAGTCTCGAGATCCTTGATATTGAACATTTCAAACCCAACCCTCAAAAGTTGGTTTCATAGCCAACATCCAATCCACAACCTAACTACATAGGTTGTACGATTTGGTTTGTAGGCTTTGTTGTGATGTTAAGCAGATAAACATAATCAGTGAGCACAACAAATACAATTGTCAAATAATTAACACTTACTTTATTCATAAATAATATTACAACTACACCGAAATTGTCAAAATAGATTACATAAAGACCAATCCAATTGCTTTTCTGGTCACCTCATCTAACATCCTATTCATTTAGTCACTGTGGTCATAGGTTCTAAGGGCTTAAATACAACACCATCTAACAACACAATAACTGTAATTCCCCTAAATATCTCACTTAAAGTAATAATTGTTTATATAGATGTAAATATGCACATAATCTAATTTTGCTTGATTGCTAAATATACCCATGTAATCTTATCCTCACAACATGCACAATCAACTTCTCATCTACAAGATTATATATATATATATATATATATATATATATATATATCTCAAACACCATAAAATAAAATTATTATAATTAGTTAGATCACATCCTCATTTTTAATTCATATTTACACATCCCCAAAATGTAATTTTTATTTTTATTCAAGGGTGAG